>JASGCC010003713.1:0-22823 GCA_030067915.1 Hydractinia echinata | reverse complement strand
TCGAAGCTATACAAAGAAAAGTAACAGGGAGAAACTCATTTCCCGAACGATTTTTAAATTATTTTTCACCACTAAAACCATGAGACTGTAGTTTTCAAAAATATTTTCTTTTTTGGATGAGACGCCGAATGAAGCAGTTTAATCGCCGGCAACCGAAAACCCGCGATTTCCGCTAAATCCGATCCGTTATCGAATGTATACAAAGAAAGTAAGCAGGGAGTAAACTCATTTCCCGAACGATTTTTAAATTATTTTTTACCACTAAAACCCATGAAGACTTGTAGTTTTCCAAAAATATTTTTATTTTTGATGAGACGCCGAATGAAAGCAGTTAATCGCCGGCACCGAAAACCCGCGATTCCCGTAAATCCCGTATAGTGCGAATGTATACAAAGAAAGTAAGCAGGAGTAAACTCATTTCCCGAACGATTTTTAAATATTTTTTCACCACTAAAAACCCATGAGACTTGTAGTTTTTCAAAATATTTTCATTTTTGATGAGACGCCGAATGAAAGCAGCTTTAATCGCCGGCAACCGAAAACCCGCGATTTTCTCCGTAAATCCCGGACTCGGCCCTATAGTCGAATGTATACAAAGAAAGTAAGCAGGCAGTAAACTCATTTCCCGAACGATTTTTAAAATTATTTTTTCACCACTAAAACCCATGAGACTTGTAGTTTTCAAAAAATATTTTCATTTTTGATGAGACGCCGAAATGAAAGCAGTTTAATCGCCGGCAACCGAAAACCCGGCGATTTCCCGTAAATCCCCGTATAGTCGAATGTATACAAAGAAAGTAGCAGGGAGTAAACTCATTTCCCGAACGATTTTTAAAATTATTTTTTCACCACTAAAACCCATTGAGACCTTGTAGTTTTCAAAAATATTTTCATTTTTGATGAGACGCCGAATGAAAGCAGTTTAATCGCCGGCAACCGAAAACCCGCGATTTCCCGTAAATCCGACTCGCCGTATAGTCGAATGTATACAAAGAAAGTAAGCAGGGAGTAAACTCATTTCCCGAACGATTTTTAAAATTATTTTTTCACCACTAAAACCCATGAGACTTGTAGTTTTCAAAAATATTTTCATTTTTGATGAGACGCCGAATGAAAGCAGTTTAAATCGCCGGCAACCGAAAACCCGCGATTTCCCGTAAATCCCGGCTCGGCCGTATAGTCGAATGTATACAAAGAAAGTAAGCAGGGAGTAAACTCATTTCCCGAACGATTTTTAAAATTATTTTTTTCACCACTAAAACCCATGAGACTTGTAGTTTTCAAAAATATTTTCATTTTTGATGAGACGCCGAATGAAAGCAGTTTAATCGCCGGCAACCGAAAACCCGCGATTTCCCGTAAATCCCGGTCGGCCGTATAGTCGAATGTATACAAAGAAAGTAAGCAGGGAGTAAACTCATTTCCCGAACGATTTTTAAAATTATTTTTTCACCACTAAAACCCATGAGACTTGTAGTTTTCAAAAATATTTTCATTTTTGATGAGACGCCGAATGAAAGCAGTTTAATCGCCGGCAACCGAAAACCCCGCGATTTCCCGTAAATCCGCCGTATAGTCGAATGTATACAAAGAAAGTAAGCAGGGAGTAAACTCATTTCCCGAACGATTTTTAAAATTATTTTTTCACCACTAAAACCCATGAGACTTGTAGTTTTCAAAAATATTTTCATTTTTGATGAGACGCCGAATGAAAAGCAGTTTAATCGCCGGCAACCGAAAACCCGCGATTTCCCGTAAATCCCGCTCGCCCGTATAGTCGAATGTATACAAAGAAAGTAAGCAGGGAGTAAACTCATTTCCCGAACGATTTTTAAAATTATTTTTCACCACTAAAACCCATGAGACTTGTAGTTTTCAAAAATATTTTCATTTTTGATGAGACGCCGAATGAAAGCAGTTTAATCGCCGGCAACCGAAAACCCGCGATTTCCCGTAAATCCCGTATAGTCGAATGTATACAAAGAAAGTAAGCAGGGAGTAAACTCATTTCCCGAACGATTTTTAAAATTATTTTTTCACCACTAAAACCCATGAGACTTGTAGTTTTCAAAAATATTTTCATTTTGATGAGACGCCGAATGAAAGCAGTTTAATCGCCGGCAACCGAAAACCCGCGATTTCCCGTAAATCCCGTATAGTCGAATGTATACAAAGAAAAGTAAGCAGGGAGTAAACTCATTTCCCGAACGATTTTTAAAATTATTTTTTCACCACTAAAACCCATGAGACTTGTAGTTTTCAAAATATTTTCATTTTTGATGAGACGCCGAATGAAAGCAGTTTAATCGCCGGCAACCGAAAACCCGCGATTTCCGTAATCCGGACTCGCCCGTATAGTCGAATGTATACAAAGAAAGTAAGCAGGGAGTAAACTCATTCCCGAAACGATTTTTAAAATTATTTTTTCACCACTAAAACCCATGAGACTTGTAGTTTTCAAAAATATTTTCATTTTTGATGAGACGCCGAATGAAAGCAGTTTAATCGCCGGCAACCGAAAACCCGCGATTTCCCGTAAATCCCGGATCGGCCCGTATAGTCGAATGTATACAAAGAAAGTAAGCAGGGAGTAAACTCATTTCCCGAACGATTTTTAAAATTATTTTTTCACCACTAAAACCCATGAGACTTGTAGTTTTCAAAAATATTTTCATTTTTGATGAGACGCCGAATGAAAGCAGTTTACTCGCCGGCAACCGAAAACCCGCGATTCCCGTAAATCCCGTATAGTCGAATGTATACAAAGAAAGTAAGCAGGGAGTAAACTCATTTCCCGAACGATTTTTAAAATTATTTTTTCACCACTAAAACCCATGAGACTTGTAGTTTTCAAAAATATTTTCATTTTTGATGAGACGCCGAATGAAAGCAGTTTAATCGCCGGCAACCGAAAACCCGCGATTTCCCGTAAATCCGTCGGCCGTATAGTCGAATGTATACAAAGAAAGTAAGCAGGGAGTAAACTCATTTCCCGAACGATTTTTAAAATTATTTTTTCACCACTAAAACCCATGAGACTTGTAGTTTTCAAAAATATTTTCATTTTTGATGAGACGCCGAATGAAAGCAGTTTAATCGCCGGCAAACCGAAAACCCGCGATTTCCCGTAAATCCGGCCGCCCGTATAGTCGAATGTATACAAAGAAAGTAAGCAGGGAGTAAACTCATTTCCCGAACGATTTTTAAAATTATTTTTTCACCACTAAAACCATGAGACTTGTAGTTTTTTCAAAAATATTTTCATTTCTGAAGAGACAGCCCGAATGAAAGCAGCTTTAATGCGCCGGCAACCGAAAAACCGCGGATTTCCCCGTAAATCCTCAGTATAAGTCGCAATGTATTACAAAGAAAGTAAGCCAGGGAGTAAAGCTTCATTTCCCGAACGATTTTTAAAAAATACTTTTTCAAACTAAACCCATGAAACTAGTAGTTTTCAAAATATTTTCATTTTTATGAGACGCCAGATTGAAAGCAGTTTATCCGCCGGCAACCGAAAACCGCGGATTTCCGCGTAAATCCCGTATAGTCGAATGTATACAAAGAAAAGTAACAGGGAGTAAACTCATTTCCCGAAACGATTATTAAATTATTTTTTCACCACTAAAACCCATGAGACTTGTAGTTTTCAAAAAATATTTTCATTTTTGTATGAGACGCCGAATGAAAGCAGTTTAATCGCTCGGCAACCGAAAACCCGCGATTCCGTAAATCCCGGACTCGGCCCGTATAGTCGAATGTATACAAAGAAAGTAAGCAGGGAGTAAACTCATTTCCCGAACGATTTTTAAAATTATTTTTTCACCACTAAAACCCATGAGACTTGTAGTTTTCAAAAATATTTTCATTTTTGATGAGACGCCGAATGGAAAGGCAGTTTTAATCGCCGGCAACCGAAAAAGCCCGCGATGTCGCCGTAAATCCGGGATCGCCGATAGCCCGAATGTATTACAAAGAAGGTAAGCAGGGTAAATCATTTCCCGAACGATTTTTTAAAATTATTTTTCACCACTAAAACCCATGGACTTGCAGTTTCAAAAAATATTTTCATTATTTGATGAGGACGCCCAAGATGGAAAGCCAGTTTAATCTCCGGGAAACCGAAAACCCCGATTTTCCCTGTAAATCCCGGGACTCGGTCCTGCTAGTGGAATGTATACAAAGAATAGTACCCAGGGAGTAAACTCATTTTCCCGAACGATTTTTTAAAATTATTTTTCACCACTAAAACCATGAGACTGTAGTTTTCCAAAAATCATTTCATTTTTGATGAGACGCCGAATGAAAGCAGTTTAATCGCCGGCAACCGAAAACCCGCGATTTCCCGTAAATCCCGGACTCGGCCCGTATAGTCGAATGTATACAAAGAAAGTAAGCAGGGAGTAAACGCATTTCCCGAACGATTTTTAAAATTATTTTTTCACACTAAAACCCATGAGACTTGTAAGTTTTCAAAATATTTTCATTTTTGATGAGACGCCGAATGAAAGCAGTTTAATCGCCGGCAACCGGAAACCCGCGATTTCCCGTAAATCCCGGACTCGGCCGTATAGTCGAATGTATACAAAGAAAGTAAGCAGGGAGTAAACTCATTTCCCGAACGATTTTTAAAATTATTTTTTCACCACTAAAACCCATGAGACTTGTAGTTTTCAAAAATATTTTTCATTTTTGATGAGACGCCGAATGAAAGCCAGTTTAATCGCCGGCAACCGAAAACCCGCGATTTTCCCGTAAATCCCCGTATAGTCGAATGTATACAAAGAAAGTAAGCAGGGAGTAAACTCATTTCCCGAACGATTTTTAAAATTATTTTTTCACCACTAAAACCCATGAGACTTGTAGTTTTCAAAAAATATTTTCATTTTTGATGAGACGCCGAATGGAAAGCAGTTTAATCGCCTGGCAACCGAAAACCCGCGATTTCCCGTAAATCCCGTATAGTCGAATGTATACAAAGAAAGTAAGCAGGGAGTAAACTCATTTCCCGAACGATTTTTTAAAATTATTTTTTCACCACTAAAACCCATGAGGACTTGTAGTTTTCAAAAATATTTTCATTTTTGATGAGACGCCGAATGAAAGCAGTTTAATCGCCGGCAACCGAAAACCCGCGATTTCCCGTAAATCCCGTATAGTCGAATGTATACAAAGAAAGTAAGCAGGGAGTAAACTCATTTCCCGAACGATTTTTAAAATTATTTTTCACCACTAAAACCCATGAGAACTTGTAGTTTTCAAAAATATTTTCATTTTGATGAGACGCCGAATGAAAGCAGTTTAATCGCCGGCAACCGAAAACCCGCGATTTCCCGTAAATCCCGTCGGCCCGTATAGTCGAATGTATACAAAGAAAGTAAGCAGGGAGTAAACTCATTTCCCGAACGATTTTTAAAATTATTTTTTCACCACTAAAACCCATGAGACTTGTAGTTTTCAAAAATATTTTCATTTTTGATGAGACGCCGAATGAAACAGTTTAATCGCCGGCAACCGAAAACCGCGATTTCCCGTAAATCCGGTCGTATAGTCGAATGTATACAAAGAAAGTAAGCAGGGAGTAAACTCATTTCCCGAACGATTTTAAAATTATTTTTTCACCACTAAAACCCATGAGACTTGTAGTTTTCAAAAATATTTTCATTTTGATGAGACGCCGAATGAAAGCAGTTTAATCGCCGGCAACCGAAAACCCGCGATTTCCCGTAAATCCCGTATAGTCGAATGTATACAAAGAAAGTAAGCAGGGAGTAAACTCATTTCCCGAACGATTTTTAAAATTATTTTTTCACCACTAAAACCCATGAGACTTGTAGTTTTCAAAAATATTTTCATTTTTGATGAGACGCCGAATGAAAGCAGTTTAATCGCCGGCAACCGAAAACCCGCGATTTCCCGTAAATCCCGTCGTATAGTCGAATGTATACAAAGAAAGTAAGCAGGGAGTAAACTCATTTCCCGAACATTTTTAAAATTATTTTTTCACCACTAAAACCCATGAGACTTGTAGTTTTCAAAAATATTTTCATTTTTGATGAGACGCCGAATGAAAGCAGTTTAATCGCCGGCAACCGAAAACCCGCGATTTCCCGTAAATCCGTATAGTCGAATGTATACAAAGAAAGTAAGCAGGGAGTAAACTCATTTCCGAACGATTTTTAAAATTATTTTTCACCACTAAAACCCATGAGACTTGTAGTTTTCAAAAATATTTTCATTTTTGATGAGACGCCGAATGAAAGCAGTTTAATCGCCGGCAACCGAAAACCCGCGATTTCCCGTAAATCCCGTATAGTCGAATGTATACAAAGAAAGTAAGCAGGGAGTAAACTCATTTCCCGAACGATTTTTAAAATTATTTTTTCACCACTAAAACCCATGAGACTTGTAGTTTTAAAAATATTTTCATTTTTGATGAGACGCCGAATGAAAGCAGTTTAATCGCCGGCAACCGAAAACCCGCGATTTCCCGTAAATCCCGTATAGTCGAATGTATACAAAGAAAGTAAGCAGGGAGTAAACTCATTTCCCGAACGATTTTTAAAATTATTTTTTCACCACTAAAACCCATGAGACTTGTAGTTTTCAAAAATATTTTCATTTTTGATGAGACGCCGAATGAAAGCAGTTTAATCGCCGGCAACCGAAAACCCGCGATTTCCCGTAAATCCCGTATATTCGTCTCCCGTATAGTCGAATGTATACAAAGAAAGTAAGCAGGGAGTAAACTCATTTCCCGAACGATTTTTAAAATTATTTTTTAACCACTAAAACTCATGGGACTTATAGTTTTCAAAAATATTTTCATTTTTGATGAGACGCCGAATGAAAGCAGTTTAATCGCCGGCAACCGAAAACCCGCGATTTCCCGTAAATCCCGGCTCGGCCCGTATAGTGGAATGTATACAAAGAAAGTAAGCAGGGAGTAAACTCATTTCCCGAACGATTTTTAAAATTATTTTACCACTAAAACCCATGAGACTTGTAGTTTTAAAAAATATTTTCATTTTTGATGAGACGCCGAATGAAAGCAGTTTAATCGCCGGCAACCGAAAACCCGCGATTTCCCGTAAATCCCATCGTCCGTATAGTCGAATGTATACAAAGAAAGTAAGCAGGGAGTAAACTCATTTCCCGAACGATTTTTAAAATTATTTTTTCACACTAAAACCCATGAGACTTGTAGTTTTCAAAATATTTTCATTTTTGATGAGACGCCGAATGAAAGCAGTTTAATCGCCGGCAACCGAAAACCCGCGATTTCCCGTAAATCCCTCGGCCCGTATAGTCGAATGTATACAAAGAAAGTAAGCAGGAGTAAACTCATTTCCCGAACGATTTTTAAAATTATTTTTTCACCACTAAAACCCATGAGACTTGTAGTTTTAAAAATATTTTCATTTTTGATGAGACGCCGAATGAAAGCAGTTTAATCGCCGGCAACCGAAAACCCGCGATTTCCCGTAAATCCCGTATAGTCGAATGTATACAAAGAAAGTAAGCAGGAGTAAACTCATTTCCCGAACGATTTTTAAAATTATTTTTTCACCACTAAAACCCATGAGACTTGTAGTTTTAAAAATATTTTCATTTTTGATGAGACGCCGAATGAAAGCAGTTTAATCGCCGGCAACCGAAAACCCGCGATTTCCCGTAAATCCCGTATAGTCGAATGTATACAAAGAAAGTAAGCAGGGAGTAAACTCATTTCCCGAACGATTTTTAAAATTATTTTTTCACCACTAAAACCCATGAGACTTGTAGTTTTCAAAAATATTTTCATTTTTGATGAGACGCCGAATGAAAGCAGTTTAATCGCCGGCAACCGAAAACCCGCGATTTCCCGTAAATCCCGTATAGTCGAATGTATACAAAGAAAGTAAGCAGGAGTAAACTCATTTCCCGAACGATTTTTAAAATTATTTTTTCACCACTAAAACCCATGAGACTTGTAGTTTTAAAAATATTTTCATTTTTGATGAGACGCCGAATGAAAGCAGTTTAATCGCCGGCAACCGAAAACCCGCGATTTCCCGTAAATCCCGTATAGTCGAATGTATACAAAGAAAGTAAGCAGGGAGTAAACTCATTTCCCGAACGATTTTTAAAATTATTTTTTCACCACTAAAACCCATGAGACTTGTAGTTTTCAAAAATATTTTCATTTTTGATGAGACGCCGAATGAAAGCAGTTTAATCGCCGGCAACCGAAAACCCGCGATTTCCCGTAAATCCCGGATCCCGTATAGTCGAATGTATACAAAGAAAGTAAGCAGGGAGTAAACTCATTTCCCGAACGATTTTTAAAATTATTTTTTCACCACAAAACCCATGAGACTTGTAGTTTTCAAAAATATTTTCATTTTTGATGAGACGCCGAATGAAAGCAGTTTAATCGCCGGCAACCGAAAACCCGCGATTTCCCGTAAATCCCGTATAGTCGAATGTATACAAAGAAAGTAAGCAGGGAGTAAACTCATTTCCCGAACGATTTTTAAAATTATTTTTTCACCACTAAAACCCATGAGACTTGTAGTTTTCAAAAATATTTTCATTTTTGATGAGACGCCGAATGAAAGCAGTTTAATCGCCGGCAACCGAAAACCCGCGATTTCCCGTAAATCCCGTATAGTCGAATGTATACAAAGAAAGTAAGCAGGAGTAAACTCATTTCCCGAACGATTTTTAAAATTATTTTTTCACCACTAAAACCCATGAGACTTGTAGTTTTCAAAAATATTTTCATTTTTGATGAGACGCCGAATGAAAGCAGTTTAATCGCCGGCAACCGAAAACCCGCGATTTCCCGTAAATCCCATCCCGTATAGTCGAATGTATACAAAGAAAGTAAGCAGGAGTAAACTCATTTCCCGAACGATTTTTAAAATTTTTTTCACCACTAAAACCCATGAGACTTGTAGTTTTCAAAAATATTTTCATTTTTGATGAGACGCCGAATGAAAGCAGTTTAATCGCCGGCAACCGAAAACCCGCGATTTCCCGTAAATCCCGTATAGTCGAATGTATACAAAGAAAGTAAGCAGGGAGTAAACTCATTTCCCGAACGATTTTTAAAATTATTTTTTCACCACTAAAACCCATGAGACTTGTAGTTTTCAAAAATATTTTCATTTTTGATGAGACGCCGAATGAAAGCAGTTTAATCGCCGGCAACCGAAAACCCGCGATTTCCCGTAAATCCCGTATAGTCGAATGTATACAAAGAAAGTAAGCAGGGAGTAAACTCATTTCCCGAACGATTTTTAAAATTATTTTTTCACCACTAAACCCATGAGACTTGTAGTTTTAAAAATATTTTCATTTTTGATGAGACGCCGAATGAAAGCAGTTTAATCGCCGGCAACCGAAAACCCGCGATTTCCCGTAAATCCCGTATAGTCGAATGTATACAAAGAAAGTAAGCAGGGAGTAAACTCATTTCCCGAACGATTTTTAAAATTATTTTTTCACCACTAAAACCCATGAGACTTGTAGTTTTCAAAAATATTTTCATTTTTGATGAGACGCCGAATGAAAGCAGTTTAATCGCCGGCAACCGAAAACCCGCGATTTCCCGTAAATCCCGGATCGGCCCGTATAGTCGAATGTATACAAAGAAAGTAAGCAGGGAGTAAACTCATTTCCCGAACGATTTTTAAAATTATTTTTTCACCACTAAAACCCATGAGACTTGTAGTTTTCAAAAATATTTTCATTTTTGATGAGACGCCGAATGAAAGCAGTTTAATCGCCGGCAACCGAAAACCCGCGATTTCCCGTAAATCCCGTATAGTCGAATGTATACAAAGAAAGTAAGCAGGGAGTAAACTCATTTCCCGAACGATTTTTAAAATTATTTTTTCACCACTAAAACCCATGAGACTTGTAGTTTTCAAAAATATTTTCATTTTTGATGAGACGCCGAATGAAAGCAGTTTAATCGCCGGCAACCGAAAACCCGCGATTTCCCGTAAATCCCATCGGCCCGTATAGTCGAATGTATACAAAGAAAGTAAGCAGGGAGTAAACTCATTTCCCGAACGATTTTTAAAATTATTTTTTCACCACTAAAACCCATGAGACTTGTAGTTTTCAAAAATATTTTCATTTTTGATGAGACGCCGAATGAAAGCAGTTTAATCGCCGGCAACCGAAAACCCGCGATTTCCCGTAAATCCCGGTCGGCCGTATAGTCGAATGTATACAAAGAAAGTAAGCAGGGAGTAAACTCATTTCCCGAACGATTTTTAAAATTATTTTTTCACCACTAAAACCCATGAGACTTGTAGTTTTCAAAAATATTTTCATTTTTGATGAGACGCCGAATGAAAGCAGTTTAATCGCCGGCAACCGAAAACCCGCGATTTCCCGTAAATCCCGTATAGTCGAATGTATACAAAGAAAGTAAGCAGGGAGTAAACTCATTTCCCGAACGATTTTTAAAATTATTTTTTCACCACTAAAACCCATGAGACTTGTAGTTTTCAAAAATATTTTCATTTTTGATGAGACGCCGAATGAAAGCAGTTTAATCGCCGGCAACCGAAAACCCGCGATTTCCCGTAAATCCTCGGCCCGTATAGTCGAATGTATACAAAGAAAGTAAGCAGGAGTAAACTCATTTCCCGAACGATTTTTAAAATTATTTTTTCACCACTAAAACCCATGAGACTTTTAGTTTTAAAAATATTTTCATTTTTGATGAGACGCCGAATGAAAGCAGTTTAATCGCCGGCAACCGAAAACCCGCGATTTCCCGTAAATCCCGTATAGTCGAATGTATACAAAGAAAGTAAGCAGGGAGTAAACTCATTTCCCGAACGATTTTTAAAATTATTTTTTCACCACTAAAACCCATGAGACTTGTAGTTTTCAAAAATATTTTCATTTTTGATGAGACGCCGAATGAAAGCAGTTTAATCGCCAACCGAAAACCCGCGATTTCCCGTAAATCCCGTATAGTCGAATGTATACAAAGAAAGTAAGCAGGGAGTAAACTCATTTCCCGAACGATTTTTAAAATTATTTTTTCACCACTAAAACCCATGAGACTTGTAGTTTTCAAAAATATTTTCATTTTTGATGAGACGCCGAATGAAAGCAGTTTAATCGCCGGCAACCGAAAACCCGCGATTTCCCGTAAATCCCGATCGGCCCGTAGTCGAATGTATACAAAGAAAGTAAGCAGGGAGTAAACTCATTTCCCGAACGATTTTTAAAATTATTTTTTCACCACTAAAACCCATGAGACTTGTAGTTTTCAAAAATATTTTCATTTTTGATGAGACGCCGAATGAAAGCAGTTTAATCGCCGGCAACCGAAAACCCGCGATTTCCCGTAAATCCCGTATAGTCGAATGTATACAAAGAAAGTAAGCAGGAGTAAACTCATTTCCCGAACGATTTTTAAAATTATTTTTTCACCACTAAAACCCATGAGACTTGTAGTTTTCAAAAATATTTTCATTTTTGATGAGACGCCGAATGAAAGCAGTTTAATCGCCGGCAACCGAAAACCCGCGATTTCCCGTAAATCCCATCCCGTATAGTCGAATGTATACAAAGAAAGTAAGCAGGGAGTAAACTCATTTCCCGAACGATTTTTAAAATTATTTTTTCACCACTAAAACCCATGAGACTTGTAGTTTTCAAAAATATTTTCATTTTTGATGAGACGCCGAATGAAAGCAGTTTAATCGCCGGCAACCGAAAACCCGCGATTTCCCGTAAATCCCGTATAGTCGAATGTATACAAAGAAAGTAAGCAGGGAGTAAACTCATTTCCCGAACGATTTTTAAAATTTTTTTTCACCACTAAAACCCATGAGACTTGTAGTTTTCAAAAATATTTTCATTTTTGATGAGACGCCGAATGAAAGCAGTTTAATCGCCGGCAACCGAAAACCCGCGATTTCCCGTAAATCCCGTATAGTCGAATGTATACAAAGAAAGTAAGCAGGGAGTAAACTCATTTCCCGAACGATTTTTAAAATTATTTTTTCACCACTAAAACCCATGAGACTTGTAGTTTTCAAAAATATTTTCATTTTTGATGAGACGCCGAATGAAAGCAGTTTAATCGCCGGCAACCGAAAACCCGCGATTTCCCGTAAATCCCGTATAGTCGAATGTATACAAAGAAAGTAAGCAGGGAGTAAACTCATTTCCCGAACGATTTTTAAAATTATTTTTTCACCACTAAAACCCATGAGACTTGTAGTTTTCAAAAATATTTTCATTTTTGATGAGACGCCGAATGAAAGCAGTTTAATCGCCGGCAACCGAAAACCCGCGATTTCCCGTAAATCCCATCCCGTATAGTCGAATGTATACAAAGAAAGTAAGCAGGGAGTAAACTCATTTCCCGAACGATTTTTAAAATTATTTTTTCACCACTAAAACCCATGAGACAAAAAATATTTTCATTTTTGATGAGACGCCGAATGAAAGCAGTTTAATCGCCGGCAACCGAAAACCCGCGATTTCCCGTAAATCCCGGTCGGCCCGTATAGTCGAATGTATACAAAGAAAGTAAGCAGGAGTAAACTCATTTCCCGAACGATTTTTAAAATTATTTTTTCACCACTAAAACCCATGAGACTTGTAGTTTTCAAAAATATTTTCATTTTTGATGAGACGCCGAATGAAAGCAGTTTAATCGCCGGCAACCGAAAACCCGCGATTTCCCGTAAATCCCGTATAGTCGAATGTATACAAAGAAAGTAAGCAGGGAGTAAACTCATTTCCCGAACGATTTTTAAAATTATTTTTTCACCACTAAAACCCATGAGACTTGTAGTTTTCAAAAATATTTTCATTTTTGATGAGACGCCGAATGAAAGCAGTTTAATCGCCGGCAACCGAAAACCCGCGATTTCCCGTAAATCCCGGATCGGCGTATAGTCGAATGTATACAAAGAAAGTAAGCAGGGAGTAAACTCATTTCCCGAACGATTTTTAAAATTATTTTTTCACCACTAAAACCCATGAGACTTGTAGTTTTCAAAAATATTTTCATTTTTGATGAGACGCCGAATGAAAGCAGTTTAATCGCCGGCAACCGAAAACCCGCGATTTCCCGTAAATCCCGTATAGTCGAATGTATACAAAGAAAGTAAGCAGGGAGTAAACTCATTTCCCGAACGATTTTTAAAATTATTTTTTCACCACTAAAACCCATGAGACTTGTAGTTTTCAAAAATATTTTCATTTTTGATGAGACGCCGAATGAAAGCAGTTTAATCGCCGGCAACCGAAAACCCGCGATTTCCCGTAAATCCATCGGCCCGTATAGTCGAATGTATACAAAGAAAGTAAGCAGGGAGTAAACTCATTTCCCGAACGATTTTTAAAATTATTTTTTCACCACTAAAACCCATGAGACTTGTAGTTTTCAAAAATATTTTCATTTTTGATGAGACGCCGAATGAAAGCAGTTTAATCGCCGGCAACCGAAAACCCGCGATTTCCCGTAAATCCCGTATAGTCGAATGTATACAAAGAAAGTAAGCAGGGAGTAAACTCATTTCCCGAACGATTTTTAAAATTTTTTTTCACCACTAAAACCCATGAGACTTGTAGTTTTCAAAAATATTTTCATTTTTGATGAGACGCCGAATGAAAGCAGTTTAATCGCCGGCAACCGAAAACCCGCGATTTCCCGTAAATCCCGTATAGTCGAATGTATACAAAGAAAGTAAGCAGGGAGTAAACTCATTTCCCGAACGATTTTTAAAATTATTTTTTCACCACTAAAACCCATGAGACTTGTAGTTTTCAAAAATATTTTCATTTTTGATGAGACGCCGAATGAAAGCAGTTTAATCGCCGGCAACCGAAAACCCGCGATTTCCCGTAAATCCCGATCGGCCCGTATAGTCGAATGTATACAAAGAAAGTAAGCAGGGAGTAAACTCATTTCCCGAACGATTTTTAAAATTATTTTTTCACCACTAAAACCCATGAGACTTGTAGTTTTCAAAAATATTTTCATTTTTGATGAGACGCCGAATGAAAGCAGTTTAATCGCCGGCAACCGAAAACCCGCGATTTCCCGTAAATCCCGTATAGTCGAATGTATACAAAGAAAGTAAGCAGGGAGTAAACTCATTTCCCGAACGATTTTTAAAATTATTTTTTCACCACTAAAACCCATGAGACTTGTAGTTTTCAAAAATATTTTCATTTTTGATGAGACGCCGAATGAAAGCAGTTTAATCGCCGGCAACCGAAAACCCGCGATTTCCCGTAAATCCCATCGGCCCGTATAGTCGAATGTATACAAAGAAAGTAAGCAGGGAGTAAACTCATTTCCCGAACGATTTTTAAAATTATTTTTTCACCACTAAAACCCATGAGACTTGTAGTTTTCAAAAATATTTTCATTTTTGATGAGACGCCGAATGAAAGCAGTTTAATCGCCGGCAACCGAAAACCCGCGATTTCCCGTAAATCCCGGTCGGCCCGTATAGTCGAATGTATACAAAGAAAGTAAGCAGGGAGTAAACTCATTTCCCGAACGATTTTTAAAATTATTTTTTCACCACTAAAACCCATGAGACTTGTAGTTTTCAAAAATATTTTCATTTTTGATGAGACGCCGAATGAAAGCAGTTTAATCGCCGGCAACCGAAAACCCGCGATTTCCCGTAAATCCCGTATAGTCGAATGTATACAAAGAAAGTAAGCAGGGAGTAAACTCATTTCCCGAACGATTTTTAAAATTATTTTTTCACCACTAAAACCCATGAGACTTGTAGTTTTCAAAAATATTTTCATTTTTGATGAGACGCCGAATGAAAGCAGTTTAATCGCCGGCAACCGAAAACCCGCGATTTCCCGTAAATCCCGTATAGTCGAATGTATACAAAGAAAGTAAGCAGGGAGTAAACTCATTTCCCGAACGATTTTTAAAATTATTTTTTCACCACTAAAACCCATGAGACTTGTAGTTTTCAAAAATATTTTCATTTTTGATGAGACGCCGAATGAAAGCAGTTTAATCGCCGGCAACCGAAAACCCGCGATTTCCGTAAATCCCGATCCCGTATAGTCGAATGTATACAAAGAAAGTAAGCAGGGAGTAAACTCATTTCCCGAACGATTTTTAAAATTATTTTTTCACCACTAAAACCCATGAGACTTGTAGTTTTCAAAAATATTTTCATTTTTGATGAGACGCCGAATGAAAGCAGTTTAATCGCCGGCAACCGAAAACCCGCGATTTCCCGTAAATCCCTCCCGTATAGTCGAATGTATACAAAGAAAGTAAGCAGGGAGTAAACTCATTTCCCGAACGATTTTTAAAATTATTTTTTCACCACTAAAACCCATGAGACTTGTAGTTTTAAAAATATTTTCATTTTTGATGAGACGCCGAATGAAAGCAGTTTAATCGCCGGCAACCGAAAACCCGCGATTTCCCGTAAATCCCGTATAGTCGAATGTATACAAAGAAAGTAAGCAGGGAGTAAACTCATTTCCCGAACGATTTTTAAAATTATTTTTTCACCACTAAAACCCATGAGACTTGTAGTTTTCAAAAATATTTTCATTTTTGATGAGACGCCGAATGAAAGCAGTTTAATCGCCGGCAACCGAAAACCCGCGATTTCCCGTAAATCCCATCGGCCGTATAGTCGAATGTATACAAAGAAAGTAAGCAGGGAGTAAACTCATTTCCCGAACGATTTTTAAAATTATTTTTTCACCACTAAAACCCATGAGACTTGTAGTTTTCAAAAATATTTTCATTTTTGATGAGACGCCGAATGAAAGCAGTTTAATCGCCGGCAACCGAAAACCCGCGATTTCCCGTAAATCGGCCCGTATAGTCGAATGTATACAAAGAAAGTAAGCAGGGAGTAAACTCATTTCCCGAACGATTTTTAAAATTATTTTTTCACCACTAAAACCCATGAGACTTGTAGTTTTCAAAAATATTTTCATTTTTGATGAGACGCCGAATGAAAGCAGTTTAATCGCCGGCAACCGAAAACCCGCGATTTCCCGTAAATCCCGTATAGTCGAATGTATACAAAGAAAGTAAGCAGGGAGTAAACTCATTTCCCGAACGATTTTTAAAATTATTTTTTCACCACTAAAACCCATGAGACTTGTAGTTTTCAAAAATATTTTCATTTTTGATGAGACGCCGAATGAAAGCAGTTTAATCGCCGGCAACCGAAAACCCGCGATTTCCCGTAAATCCCGTATAGTCGAATGTATACAAAGAAAGTAAGCAGGGAGTAAACTCATTTCCCGAACGATTTTTAAAATTATTTTTTCACCACTAAAACCCATGAGACTTGTAGTTTTCAAAAATATTTTCATTTTTGATGAGACGCCGAATGAAAGCAGTTTAATCGCCGGCAACCGAAAACCCGCGATTTCCCGTAAATCCCATCGGCCCGTATAGTCGAATGTATACAAAGAAAGTAAGCAGGGAGTAAACTCATTTCCCGAACGATTTTTAAAATTATTTTTTCACCACTAAAACCCATGAGACTTGTAGTTTTCAAAAATATTTTCATTTTTGATGAGACGCCGAATGAAAGCAGTTTAATCGCCGGCAACCGAAAACCCGCGATTTCCCGTAAATCCCGTATAGTCGAATGTATACAAAGAAAGTAAGCAGGGAGTAAACTCATTTCCCGAACGATTTTTAAAATTATTTTTTCACCACTAAAACCCATGAGACTTGTAGTTTTCAAAAATATTTTCATTTTTGATGAGACGCCGAATGAAAGCAGTTTAATCGCCGGCAACCGAAAACCCGCGATTTCCCGTAAATCCCATCGGCCCGTATAGTCGAATGTATACAAAGAAAGTAAGCAGGGAGTAAACTCATTTCCCGAACGATTTTTAAAATTATTTTTTCACCACTAAAACCCATGAGACTTGTAGTTTTCAAAAATATTTTCATTTTTGATGAGACGCCGAATGAAAGCAGTTTAATCGCCGGCAACCGAAAACCCGCGATTTCCCGTAAATCCCGTCGGCCGTATAGTCGAATGTATACAAAGAAAGTAAGCAGGGAGTAAACTCATTTCCCGAACGATTTTTAAAATTATTTTTTCACCACTAAAACCCATGAGACTTGTAGTTTTCAAAAATATTTTCATTTTTGATGAGACGCCGAATGAAAGCAGTTTAATCGCCGGCAACCGAAAACCCGCGATTTCCCGTAAATCCCGTATAGTCGAATGTATACAAAGAAAGTAAGCAGGAGTAAACTCATTTCCCGAACGATTTTTAAAATTATTTTTTCACCACTAAAACCCATGAGACTTGTAGTTTTCAAAAATATTTTCATTTTTGATGAGACGCCGAATGAAAGCAGTTTAATCGCCGGCAACCGAAAACCCGCGATTTCCCGTAAATCCCATCCCCGTATAGTCGAATGTATACAAAGAAAGTAAGCAGGGAGTAAACTCATTTCCCGAACGATTTTTAAAATTATTTTTTCACCACTAAAACCCATGAGACTTGTAGTTTTAAAAATATTTTCATTTTTGATGAGACGCCGAATGAAAGCAGTTTAATCGCCGGCAACCGAAAACCCGCGATTTCCCGTAAATCCCGTATAGTCGAATGTATACAAAGAAAGTAAGCAGGGAGTAAACTCATTTCCCGAACGATTTTTAAAATTTTTTTTCACCACTAAAACCCATGAGACTTGTAGTTTTCAAAAATATTTTCATTTTTGATGAGACGCCGAATGAAAGCAGTTTAATCGCCGGCAACCGAAAACCCGCGATTTCCCGTAAATCCCGTATAGTCGAATGTATACAAAGAAAGTAAGCAGGGAGTAAACTCATTTCCCGAACGATTTTTAAAATTATTTTTTCACCACTAAAACCCATGAGACTTGTAGTTTTCAAAAATATTTTCATTTTTGATGAGACGCCGAATGAAAGCAGTTTAATCGCCGGCAACCGAAAACCCGCGATTTCCCGTAAATCCCGTCGGCCCGTATAGTCGAATGTATACAAAGAAAGTAAGCAGGGAGTAAACTCATTTCCCGAACGATTTTTAAAATTATTTTTTCACCACTAAAACCCATGAGACTTGTAGTTTTCAAAAATATTTTCATTTTTGATGAGACGCCGAATGAAAGCAGTTTAATCGCCGGCAACCGAAAACCCGCGATTTCCCGTAAATCCCGTATAGTCGAATGTATACAAAGAAAGTAAGCAGGGAGTAAACTCATTTCCCGAACGATTTTTAAAATTATTTTTTCACCACTAAAACCCATGAGACTTGTAGTTTTCAAAAATATTTTCATTTTTGATGAGACGCCGAATGAAAGCAGTTTAATCGCCGGCAACCGAAAACCCGCGATTTCCCGTAAATCCCGGATCCCGTATAGTCGAATGTATACAAAGAAAGTAAGCAGGGAGTAAACTCATTTCCCGAACGATTTTTAAAATTATTTTTTCACCACTAAAACCCATGAGACTTGTAGTTTTCAAAAATATTTTTTTGATGAGACGCCGAATGAAAGCAGTTTAATCGCCGGCAACCGAAAACCCGCGATTTCCCGTAAATCCCGTCGGCCCGTTAGTCGAATGTATACAAAGAAAGTAAGCAGGGAGTAAACTCATTTCCCGAACGATTTTTAAAATTATTTTTTCACCACTAAAACCCATGAGACTTGTAGTTTTCAAAAATATTTTCATTTTTGATGAGACGCCGAATGAAAGCAGTTTAATCGCCGGCAACCGAAAACCCGCGATTTCCCGTAAATCCCGTATAGTCGAATGTATACAAAGAAAGTAAGCAGGGAGTAAACTCATTTCCCGAACGATTTTTAAAATTATTTTTTCACCACTAAAACCCATGAGACTTGTAGTTTTCAAAAATATTTTCATTTTTGATGAGACGCCGAATGAAAGCAGTTTAATCGCCGGCAACCGAAAACCCGCGATTTCCCGTAAATCCCGTATAGTCGAATGTATACAAAGAAAGTAAGCAGGGAGTAAACTCATTTCCCGAACGATTTTTAAAATTATTTTTTCACCACTAAAACCCATGAGACTTGTAGTTTTCAAAAATATTTTCATTTTTGATGAGACGCCGAATGAAAGCAGTTTAATCGCCGGCAACCGAAAACCCGCGATTTCCCGTAAATCCCGTATAGTCGAATGTATACAAAGAAAGTAAGCAGGGAGTAAACTCATTTCCCGAACGATTTTTAAAATTATTTTTTCACCACTAAAACCCATGAGACTTGTAGTTTTCAAAAATATTTTCATTTTTGATGAGACGCCGAATGAAAGCAGTTTAATCGCCGGCAACCGAAAACCCGCGATTTCCCGTAAATCCCGGATCCGTATAGTCGAATGTATACAAAGAAAGTAAGCAGGGAGTAAACTCATTTCCCGAACGATTTTTAAAATTATTTTTTCACCACTAAAACCCATGAGACTTGTAGTTTTCAAAAATATTTTCATTTTTGATGAGACGCCGAATGAAAGCAGTTTAATCGCCGGCAACCGAAAACCCGCGATTTCCCGTAAATCTCCGTATAGTCGAATGTATACAAAGAAAGTAAGCAGGGAGTAAACTCATTTCCCGAACGATTTTTAAAATTATTTTTTCACCACTAAAACCCATGAGACTTGTAGTTTTCAAAAATATTTTCATTTTTGATGAGACGCCGAATGAAAGCAGTTTAATCGCCGGCAACCGAAAACCCGCGATTTCCCGTAAATCCATCCCGTATAGTCGAATGTATACAAAGAAAGTAAGCAGGGAGTAAACTCATTTCCCGAACGATTTTTAAAATTATTTTTTCACCACTAAAACCCATGAGACTTGTAGTTTTCAAAAATATTTTCATTTTTGATGAGACGCCGAATGAAAGCAGTTTAATCGCCGGCAACCGAAAACCCGCGATTTCCCGTAAATCCCGGATCCCGTATAGTCGAATGTATACAAAGAAAGTAAGCAGGGAGTAAACTCATTTCCCGAACGATTTTTAAAATTATTTTTTCACCACTAAAACCCATGAGACTTGTAGTTTTCAAAAATATTTTCATTTTTGATGAGACGCCGAATGAAAGCAGTTTAATCGCCGGCAACCGAAAACCCGCGATTTCCCGTAAATCCCGGTCGGCCGTATAGTCGAATGTATACAAAGAAAGTAAGCAGGGAGTAAACTCATTTCCCGAACGATTTTTAAAATTATTTTTTCACCACTAAAACCCATGAGACTTGTAGTTTTCAAAAATATTTTCATTTTTGATGAGACGCCGAATGAAAGCAGTTTAATCGCCGGCAACCGAAAACCCGCGATTTCCCGTAAATCCCGGGATCGGCCCGTATAGTCGAATGTATACAAAGAAAGTAAGCAGGGAGTAAACTCATTTCCCGAACGATTTTTAAAATTATTTTTTCACCACTAAAACCCATGAGACTTGTAGTTTTCAAAAATATTTTCATTTTTGATGAGACGCCGAATGAAAGCAGTTTAATTGCCGGCAACCGAAAACCCGCGATTTCCCGTAAATCCCGGTCGGCCGTATAGTCGAATGTATACAAAGAAAGTAAGCAGGGAGTAAACTCATTTCCCGAACGATTTTTAAAATTATTTTTTCACCACTAAAACCCATGAGACTTGTAGTTTTCAAAAATATTTTCATTTTTGATGAGACGCCGAATGAAAGCAGTTTAATCGCCGGCAACCGAAAACCCGCGATTTCCCGTAAATCCCGTATAGTCGAATGTATACAAAGAAAGTAAGCAGGGAGTAAACTCATTTCCCGAACGATTTTTAAAATTATTTTTTCACCACTAAAACCCATGAGACTTGTAGTTTTCAAAAATATTTTCATTTTTGATGAGACGCCGAATGAAAGCAGTTTAATCGCCGGCAACCGAAAACCCGCGATTTCCCGTAAATCCCGGATCGGCCCGTATAGTCGAATGTATACAAAGAAAGTAAGCAGGGAGTAAACTCATTTCCCGAACGATTTTTAAAATTATTTTTTCACCACTAAAACCCATGAGACTTGTAGTTTTCAAAAATATTTTCATTTTTGATGAGACGCCGAATGAAAGCAGTTTAATCGCCGGCAACCGAAAACCCGCGATTTCCCGTAAATCCCATCCCGTATAGTCGAATGTATACAAAGAAAGTAAGCAGGGAGTAAACTCATTTCCCGAACGATTTTTAAAATTATTTTTTCACCACTAAAACCCATGAGACTTGTAGTTTTCAAAAATATTTTCATTTTTGATGAGACGCCGAATGAAAGCAGTTTAATCGCCGGCAACCGAAAACCCGCGATTTCCCGTAAATCCCGGTCGGCCGTATAGTCGAATGTATACAAAGAAAGTAAGCAGGGAGTAAACTCATTTCCCGAACGATTTTTAAAATTATTTTTTCACCACTAAAACCCATGAGACTTGTAGTTTTCAAAAATATTTTCATTTTTGATGAGACGCCGAATGAAAGCAGTTTAATCGCCGGCAACCGAAAACCCGCGATTTCCCGTAAATCCCGGATCGGCCCGTATAGTCGAATGTATACAAAGAAAGTAAGCAGGGAGTAAACTCATTTCCCGAACGATTTTTAAAATTATTTTTTCACCACTAAAACCCATGAGACTTGTAGTTTTCAAAAATATTTTCATTTTTGATGAGACGCCGAATGAAAGCAGTTTAATCGCCGGCAACCGAAAACCCGCGATTTCCCGTAAATCCCGGCTCGGCGTATAGTCGAATGTATACAAAGAAAGTAAGCAGGGAGTAAACTCATTTCCCGAACGATTTTTAAAATTATTTTTTCACCACTAAAACCCATGAGACTTGTAGTTTTAAAAATATTTTCATTTTTGATGAGACGCCGAATGAAAGCAGTTTAATCGCCGGCAACCGAAAACCCGCGATTTCCCGTAAATCCCGTATAGTCGAATGTATACAAAGAAAGTAAGCAGGGAGTAAACTCATTTCCCGAACGATTTTTAAAATTTTTTTTCACCACTAAAACCCATGAGACTTGTAGTTTTCAAAAATATTTTCATTTTTGATGAGACGCCGAATGAAAGCAGTTTAATCGCCGGCAACCGAAAACCCGCGATTTCCCGTAAATCCCGGATCGGCCCGTATAGTCGAATGTATACAAAGAAAGTAAGCAGGGAGTAAACTCATTTCCCGAACGATTTTTAAAATTATTTTTTCACCACTAAAACCCATGAGACTTGTAGTTTTCAAAAATATTTTCATTTTTGATGAGACGCCGAATGAAAGCAGTTTAATCGCCGGCAACCGAAAACCCGCGATTTCCCGTAAATCCCGGTCGGCCCGTATAGTCGAATGTATACAAAGAAAGTAAGCAGGAGTAAACTCATTTCCCGAACGATTTTTAAAATTATTTTTTCACCACTAAAACCCATGAGACTTGTAGTTTTCAAAAATATTTTCATTTTTGATGAGACGCCGAATGAAAGCAGTTTAATCGCCGGCAACCGAAAACCCGCGATTTCCCGTAAATCCCGTATAGTCGAATGTATACAAAGAAAGTAAGCAGGAGTAAACTCATTTCCCGAACGATTTTTAAAATTATTTTTTCACCACTAAAACCCATGAGACTTGTAGTTTTCAAAAATATTTTCATTTTTGATGAGACGCCGAATGAAAGCAGTTTAATCGCCGGCAACCGAAAACCCGCGATTTCCCGTAAATCCCGGTCCCGTATAGTCGAATGTATACAAAGAAAGTAAGCAGGGAGTAAACTCATTTCCCGAACGATTTTTAAAATTATTTTTTCACCACTAAAACCCATGAGACGTGTAGTTTTT
>JASGCC010003712.1:0-22826 GCA_030067915.1 Hydractinia echinata | reverse complement strand
AACTCAAGGTATAAAATGATGTTGGACTTATATTATAGAGCTTAAAAAGTTGGTTAACAAGTCTTTTTAAATTTTTTAAAAAGCTCTTTTCGTTCTTAAGACATTTAATATTTAAAGAATTTCAGATTTAATTATGCTGCATAAATTATGATGTCATATTTGAGCAATAGCAAATTTTGACATTTTCTGTCATCAGTAATTTTAGACCTGTTAAAAGATGTGCATTGAAACTTTATTAATGGATAGAAATTATAAAGGTGAATTGATTAACATAATTTTTTTTGACAAAATGGCACTCGTTTGCTCGTCCCAGGCCTCTTAATTTTTTGCTGACAATCCCATAACTTGGGATCTGCATGTCAGTTGGCAATCAACATCAATTTATACCTTGGGTTCCCTTTAAACGCGTGTTTTATTAAAACCAAAGTTGCAGTTCAATTTCAGAACTTTCACGAGAGTCTGTTGATGCAATAGGCTTTATCCTGTATTTTTATTTAAACAGCTATTATGTGGCGTAAAGTATACACAGGGCTTGAAATCTGATGCACTGCCACTTGCAAGGTTATGGTCACACAAGTCCACTTAGAATTGCACTTTTTCCCGTACATAGAAAATCATGTAGTTAAAAAATGAATATATACATAAATTTGCTAATTCTTTTAAATTAAAGAAATCACAATAGTTATTCTAACAAAGTAAGTATATTTATATGTTAAAATTTATAATTTTAGATCTTTTAAAATTGATAGAGTTTCGTTAGGGTAAACTTAAAGTAATCTTGTGACTAACAACAAAGATGGCAAAAAAGACACGGGTCGTATTGTAACTGATGAATAAAAAAAATAATAATAAAAGATATTATGTTACGATATATTACAATGTTAGATGTCCAGATTCCAGTACTCCAGATGAAGATAAATAAAATTGTTAAAATCGAACTTCTCTTTATTTTTTAATTCTTCATCCACGTCAACGTCAATGTTTCACGTTTTAAAACTCACAATAAGTATTGTCTGCTGCATGACATCAATGAAACAAGGAATAAGACAAGACAAAATATTTTAGTGTCAATTTGATGATATTAAAAGTAAAATTTTCAAAAGATTAAAAACTTTGCACGTTGTTATTTAACGATATTTCAGATATCAGAGAAAGTAAGTTAAGACTCGCTAGCTCAGACACTCAATTCTCGCGTTTAGGATTCACAAGTTTAAATGTCCCCTACTTGTCTTGAAAATGAAAAATATAATGGTGCAGGACGAATAATCAACCCTATGCCAAAATTGTTTAAAAAAGAGCGAACTCTGGGAGTAACTAACGATATCGCTTATTAACGTTATTTCATGAGAAACAGGTAAAAGTATCGGTAAGAGTTTTTAGATTCATTGGTAATTTTTAAAATATTTACTGGTAATTCATTTAAGGGTACGACCAGTAGACTAATTGTTTTACTACCGATTAATGATATTATAGGTTGCTACCATTTCCCTAAAACTGTCACATATACAAGTTCCAGCATTTCATACGCTTTCCAAAAAATAAAATAACAAGTTATTATCAATAAAAAAAATAATAATAACAAAGTTCATTTCGTTAGAAGAAGTTCGTTTATACAAATTGCGCTGTTAGCATTATGTAAATAAATTTGTGACATATTATGGTGTCTTATTGAAGCTTGAAGCAATAGATTCAGCTGTAATTAAACATTGGCTTATAAAAAACTCATATGATGTAACAAAAATCTCTACAATGTAGGTAATTTTCTATGCCATAGTTTCATCTTTCTCTATTGCAAAAAAAATTACACCGTATTTGTTATGGCATAAAACCTTTAAAAAAGCTTTGTGATAAATCTCAAACATTGCCATAACTTATTAAAAAAATAATTGAAATGAAGCATATTTTTTCCTATTCGCTTGTGATGACTTTACAAATAATAATTATAATCCAAACTTAAAAACTTTTGTTTTATATGTTTAAGTTTTCTTTAGCGACAGCATTTTGCAATTTAATTGGCTTATTAAAATGCGCAGCCTTACTTTGTTTTTTAAACGGCGACATATTTATTACTTGTGGTAAGTGTGATCATGATTACGAAACTTCCATGATGGCACATGGCAGATAAAAACAAAACAAAATAGATGCCGAACAAAGGTTGATTAAAAGAGACAGATTATATTTGAATTATCTCGTTATTTTGCATTTTTTCGATTTTTAATTTTTGAAGTTATAAATAGGGGAGATATAGCTACAGGGAACGTGCTTATTTTGTTTCATATGTTTAAAGGCTTTTGCAGTCTGCAGTGTTTGGGGTTCACTGGTTAAATCGTCCCCACCTTTTAAGATCACGCCAAAATACTTTCTAGGTTGCGATCATACACACGCCAAAAACAATAATGGCATGTGCGGAGGCGTGCGCGTGCGATTGCACGCCATTCCTGTCCAAGCCTGTATACGCCTGAATATGGCATACCATTATGCAGGCCATTTCTTGAATAAAACTATGCAGAGCTACAAAAAGCACCCGCTAAAAAAATTACAAGTGCTATGTGTTTCGAAAAATCCGCACTCATAAGCTAAATTTACAAGTGTGATGTGAATATTTGCAAGTGTGATTCACACTTGCAAATATTCGTTATAAACATTATATGTTATTTAAGCTGTATAGAAATGAATTTTGTAAAACCATGGTAAAACGTATTAACCACAAGTGCAAGGTTGAAACAACGTTGAACGCGATGATGTGTTGGCAGATTCGCTATATATGTTTTTGGCATTAAATATATTTCTAGATATTTTTGATTTCTCTTTCCCCTTTTAAAAAGATTTTTTAAACTTTATTCAACATGTTTTTTCTTTGTATTAAGGTACAGGACACCTAACCTCTCCCATGTTCTGGTTATATTTAACTTGCATCGGGTGCGCACTCTTCTCGCAGTATTCTCTGTGACGATGAAGGTCGGACTGACTTGTGGCATGGTTCCAAATGGTCTTCCGTGTTTCGTTCGAGTCTCAGTGTAATGCACCAGCCGAGCATAACAGTGTCCGCATGAAGGAAAGGGGCCGACTTTAATTTTCTCTATACTTTTTAAACAATCAATCACGAGGAAATGAATGTTATGTAATCAGCGTAATAGCCTTTTTCATCGCTCTATAATATTGTAGAAAAAAAAAAATTCATGAGTGCACATAAAAAGCACTCGTAAATTTTTTTACGAGTGTGCGGGCGAGTGCGCATGCGATCGCACTTGTCTCAAGGAATGGCCTGATTATGGCGTAATTAACAGTTCCTACGCTGCTGGAAAGAATATCTATACAGCTTAGCAATTATAATCGATGCAATCCAACATTTTTACAGCATGAAATTGGCGTATTTTACTAAAATAGGAGTATCCCAAATTGAAAACATGTCACATATCTTTATTCAAAAATAATAATAACAAAGATTGTTTCGTTACATTAAAGCATGATTATACAGAACTTAAACAACAAATCTTCTTTCTACACTCATCACAAAGCTTAAACATGTAGTATATAGGTTAAAAAAACTGTATTTTGGTCTAAAAAGATCAAAACAAGTGCGTTTAAAGTTTTTTAAAAACAAATTTCAATTTGTTTAGTTTTGTATCAATGTTTTTGCCTAAGACAAAACTTTTTTTAAATTTGTATCATTTTTTTAAAAAAAGTTTGTATAACATTAAAATATTTGAAAACGATGCAGATTGTATATAGCTTTCTTTTAAGTGTACGAGCAAGTTTGAGATGGTCCCTAAACTAAGAAGAAATCATTTTCTCCCAGGCTACCCTATGGTACATCCGTGAAAGATCTGTTAAATAAAATGTTTTAAGATTCTGGACCACACCCTAAAAGTTGCAGTCCAGAAAAGACAGCAGGCATGAAATGGTTTTTGGTGTGTGTGGAGGAGATTGTGTGTAGAGGATCGTGTGATCATATGTCTTTGTACTCTAAAATGTTTATAAAATATTGTTAAAACATCAAAATTAGCAATTTAATCCCAATGTATATGGATGATGGGAATATTGGAGTTCACACTTACTGAATCAGCACACCAGTAGCATCGACCCCTGCTTTGAGACAGCTTGAGCAATCAGAAGCTTGTGTACAAGGGTTGTCTAAAGATAATGTGAAACACTGTAAATGCATATCTCACAGTTAACCTAATATAAGGTGCAGTAGACTTAATGAAGGATTGCAGAAAGTCTATATATAAAAATGGAAAAATATGCAACATTATATACCGGCTGCTTGTCCATTTATAGTTGTGAAGAAACATATCAACGACAATATCATAACAAATTAATCCACATTTTTGTTTTTACTGTTTCTAGAGAAAAAATAACAAATTAGAGATAAATCACTTAAAGGAGTCGTCTAGTCAGCCATAAGAATTGACAACGGCATTCAGCAATGTAGCTGTAACTGCCTTCGTACTTTGGACTGACAAAAGAAATAAATACCGTTGTGACTTTTTTTAATCTTTTTTTAGGAACGAGGTGTTAAGAACATCAACCCCTTATTTTTTTCCCAATAATGTTAAGGGACATTCTACAAATTCAGTCTCTTGATATACAGTACCGCCTGAATGTAATGTTACATGTGCACGCTAGTTATCACCTTTACACAAGCTTTCGGTAACGTCAGAACTTTCGTTTTATTATAAATCCATTGTTAAATACATGAGCTATGAAAAACAATAGGTTTCATGTCCCACACGCAAACTTTAATGATTGCATGTAATTTTTATGTGGCTCATTGTTTTATATAATTACCGCAGCTGCGAAAGGGATTTACACAAGAAATATTTAAAATATAATTACCCTTTGTGTGTCTATTGTTTCAGCACACGAACATCTTTTATTTACATATGAATTTAACTGTATATCTTATAACAGTATCTCCGATTTAGTAAATGTATACGCAAAATTTTATTGTCCTACACGTGAAAGAAATGTTACATCTTTTGTCTATACATGCGACAGTTATAAACAATTTTATGACGAAACAGAATTTTTAAGCTTCATAGGATCGATTTGAAGAGTAAATACCAAACAGCGATATTTTGCGCGATGTATTTTTTTATCATTTAATAGCAAAATACAGTCTGTCTAACTTTCATGCAATCGATG
Source organism: Hydractinia echinata (assembly GCA_030067915.1). Classification (NCBI taxonomy): domain Eukaryota; kingdom Metazoa; phylum Cnidaria; class Hydrozoa; order Anthoathecata; family Hydractiniidae; genus Hydractinia; species Hydractinia echinata. The sequence goes on along the minus strand of JASGCC010003712.1, from coordinate 17,678 downwards.
TTTATTCAGTTTGTAGCAATATACGGTTATATCTAAGCCTTGTAAAACTGCATTTTGTTTAGCTTTTTAATTTACCAGCAACTTCAACCTAAAATGTTTCTTTAAAAGTTTCTTAATAAAATAGAAATCTGAGGCTCGTGTTCTTATTAGATTGTTCTTATAAAACAAAAAGTATGTAATCCCAGTCTCATGTTTCTTAAAATTGTGTTTCTTAAAGAAAACGTGTAGTCAGTAGAAATCTTAAGACAGGCAATAAGGGCCCACTTTCTAATAATACACCAGCTTTCCAACACATGAACATGCTTCTAGGACCGGACCACAATCAAGACTGGAGGCCGAGTAATGAAGAATTATCACGATCAAGAATCGTTCTCATTCTGAAAATTTTTCGCAACGTTTAATGAGAAGAATATTTCCACTACAGGAAACGAAAGGCAAGGAAAAAGTGTCTATGGATCAAGTGTATTAAAAGACGGAAAAGTTGTGACAAAATAGGCCCTTGATTCCATCATAATTTATTAAAAGCGTTATTTTCAACATTTATATGGTACCGGAAAATAAAAATCTGTTTGGTCAGAATCAAGAAACAGTATGAACGAATATTTACATAGAAAAAAACTTAATGACAGTGAAATTGATTTTATATATAATCACACGATGACCTATTTTTTCTTGTTTGGTGCTTCTTCTACAGTGCAAATTATATCGTAATTGCACTGTGCGGAGTGCAATTATTTCTTAATTGCACTCTAGAATCTTAACTGGCACTCTTTAAGGAGCGCCGATAATTTAAATATTTATTTTCTCGCGTTTTATCTTTACAATGAATCGAACAAATTATAAATCGGGTAATAAAAAAATCAAAACATTGAAATTGACATCCTGTGCTACTCTTACAAAAATAGTTCATTGTGTGATTAGCTCGTAATCGAACGTTTACTCGTGCAATTGGAAATAATCGAACTCGTAATTTTTTTGCTTTTTAAATTTATCCTCGTCCTAACGGACTCGGAAAATTAAAAGCAAAAAAAATACTCGTTCGATTATTTCCTAATTGCACTCGTAAACATGTGATTACATATACTAATGTAAATAGTTCGATTCTAATATTATTTTAGTATTACTAATTTTTTTAGTCTTTACATTTGTAAACTTATCACCTTCTGTATATATTTTATTAAAAACAACTGCAACCTGTTTGATCATTGATTGAGCTTTCACTTGTCTACCAGTTGTTTATCTAATTAAATATGCAAACCTTTAAAAACATTTTAAAACAATTAAATTAAGCAACAAGGGGGAGAGAACTTTAAACGTGCTGAAAACACGTGGAGGTAAAAATGATAAAAATAACATGAGAGGGGAAATATATTTTTTAGCGCAATGTAATACAGATGTTAATTTGAAAATCCATATAAAAATTTTTTACACTTTTTTTATAAGAAACAAATTTATCAGAACGGCGAAGCTGAGATTTTGCTAAAAATTAAAGGTAGTGACTGCTTAATTTTAATATTTGGTTACCATCAAGAATAAGTCTTACTACTTATAAATTACCAGTTAAAACTTCACGAGTAAAACTTACATTTGCTTAATGTTCCTCGTCTTATTTTCGAAGCTTCTTCCTCGTGCAACAACTTTCATTCGCCATATTGAAATGCCGTAGTTCACGAAAACGAGGCTTTCATAATATGTTTTCGCCGACGTCAGTGGTCATATATTTAACGAATGAAAGACCCGAATTATAATGTTTTTCAGTAAATGAATGAATGAAATAAATGATTTCTTTAAAAACCAATACGAGATTTACCCCCGTCTAATAAAGAGTTACTTTCAAATGAATAATTTATTACATTTGAGTTATCTTTCGAACGGATGCATCCAAAAGGGCCTTGTATATACCGTGAAAAAAAGTTTCGCATAAATAGTGTATAATAAACATAAAAAATCAAGTAAAGTTATTTAAATTGTATATATACATATTTAAATTATAAAAGGAAATTTTACAAGATATACCCTATTTTATGTTCTAAAAAAGGTCACTTGGTTCCCACGGAGTCTCTATTCCAGGAAAAAAAATTCATAAAATTCTAGTGTGTAAACGGGGCTTTCTTAAATTCCTACAAAATGAGCGCGTAAAGATTTCAGGTCAAGCGAGAACATGGCTTCGTGTGTAGCGTACGGCTGCAGCAATAAAAGTAAACGGGAAACAGAGAAAAGTTTCTTTCGTCTCCCGCAAAATCCAAAGGTACGCAAATTATGGGTCCAAGCGATTAACAGGACAGAGTTGCCAAAGACAGCGAGGCTGTGCTCCGACCATTTTACGGAGGAATGCTTCGATAAAAGCTTTGAATTACAAAACAGTATGGAGTGTTACAAGGATAGAACGGCCAAAAGAAGGCTGATAACTGGTTCTGTTCCTACGTTGTTTCCACATAAGAAAAGCCCAATGAACGAGTGATTTCAAAAAGGAGAGTGGAAGCAAGATTCCAAAAGGAGGTATGTTCTATAGTAAATGCGATTAGCTAGTAATCCATGTCACATTTTTACGTTCAATTTTATTTCTTTAAAGGCTGTTCTCCATGCGTTAGAATCACAATCGATTGTTTCGCCAGTGGAATCATGTTCATTTTCTACTTCTTCCTCTTCCTCTTCGTCGTATTCGATCGGTGTTCAAACTGAGCGATGGTACAAACCAGCTACACGAAATGTTGCAACACAAGTGCATCTAAAAGTTCGCGATTATGGCGTACAAGTGAACTCCAAACCTGACGTAATTGCACAAACACAAACACCACCAATTCGTTATTCCAACGCAGCAACCCAAGCGACCACAGACAGAGTCATCTTTAACATATGGTAAGTACAAATTTGTTTTTACACATTTTCTTCTGATATGAAACCAATAATTTTTGCAATACAAGATTGATCAAGAAAGAAAGAAGAATAACACACCAACTTTTTATTTAGAGAGTGGTACAGAACGTCTTGATGAGAGTGTTGATGTCGACAGTGAAGAAGAAGATGAAGATTTACAAAGTGGAACGATGAGTCTTTGCCATCGTTCCTTTCAGTTAAACAGTCCAGCAGAAGTTTCAAAATTTCTTAAAAATCTTGGAGTTTCTATATCATTTGATTTAGCTGCGAATTTAAATTCAAGACAAATGGAAAATAAAGATAACAAAAGCGAGGAAGACATATTAAGTTTTTTTATATTGTTCCGATAAATTTGAAGCAACTAATCAAGCGACTTGAAGGAAATTTACCTCTCTTTAACTCTCCTTTGGGACAACGAGAAGAAGAAGAAACACGCGATTATTTCCAGGGGGTTTAATACGGCTTTTCCTTTTCAGTCTTTTAAGTATACGACCACTGACGTCAAACGCATAATTATGCATATTAAATTTTGATCCAGTCTTTTTTGCGCGCTAACTTTGAGAACGAACATAGCTGTGCTTCGACATGGCCACGTGAAATAAAGTTTTGTTTACATGGGTTTTGAACAAAAACTGTAAAAAAGGTATGTGTTTTCTTTATTTTTGTCTAGATACAAGTTTAAATAGAAGTTTTAAGTTTGTAGCAGTCACTACCTTTAAGAACATTAAAAACGTAAAAAAAATTAAAAAACGTTCTCAGGCTGAATTTCTCCATAGATTAAGAACAAAATAATGTGAGTCTAGAATAACTAACAACAAATTATTTCCGAACCAGTTTTTTCCCTTTGTACTAAATATACAGGGATCTTTTTAAGAAACGTGTAGCGCAATGAAAAAAAATCAGTCAGAAAAAAAAACTTTTAAATTTTGAAGGGAATATAAAACTTTTTAGCGATGGGAAAAAATTCATGCAAGAAAAAATTAAATTTTTTAGCGCGATGTCAAAAATGCGTACATGGCTATAAAAATCTAAACTTTCTATTTTAACATTTCTATTTCATTTGAGAAAGAAAAATAAAATTTTATACACAATGCGAAAAAAAGTCATTTTGGAGGAAATATAAATATAAAACTTTTAGCGCGATAAAAAAAAACATTTGTGAGAAAAAATAAAAATCTAAATTTTAAGCGTAATAAAAATGTTAATATTATTCTCTCGATCATAGTTGATATTTTGTGATTGTTAACACATTTAAACAATAGCATGCATGTCTTGAAATTAAACAAAAGTTTTCGCATATACTATTGTTAACGCACGCGATTAAAGACAACAATAGAAACATGCAAAATACATGTGATAACAATAGACACATGAAGTTTCTTTATGTAAACATGCCCTCATTACGCGACATCGTGAAACGCATGTACATGTAACATTACATTCAGGCGGTACTGTAACAAACTGGCATGAATTAAATTGTCTTCTCGAAAGAAATACAACATATTTTAGACTGTTTCAATTGGTCTCTTAATTTTGATAACAAGATGAATTTTTAAAAGTGAATATAAAGCTTTTATTAAAAAAGGTTTTTGCTTTTTTTTTGCTAATTTTCGAAAGTCATATCACACTGACGAAAAAAATATCAACCAAAACCAGTGTTTAAAATAAATATTTTATTCCCAGCATCCCCGAGAATTCAAAATGGCCACTCAAGTCTATTTTTTCGGCAATCAAGAAATCAGTATAGTAAAACGGGAGTCTTTAATAAAAATTTGGAACTACTTATGGGACAATTCCATACAAAAAAATGTACACAAATTAAAAATTTGGATCTACAATTTTTTAAGGTGTCAACTACAGTACTGGAAAAAGGTTGTTTAACATATCGAGCGCGCAACGTGCGCGGACTCCCTCGATACGCGATGTATCGCGTTTATAATAATAAGAAACAATTAAAATAAATTGTCGCGATCTATCGAGAATCTAGTATCGTGACAAAATCCGTCTCGATGTGTCGCGATGGTAGGTGATAATGAGAATAAAGAGAAAGTTTTTTTTAATGAGAATAGAGAGAAAGTTTTTTTTATTTTAAACACATCTCTGCTTTATCTTTTTTTTTTATTTTAAATAGGTGTATATTATAAGAAAATTTTTAACTTTCGTATTTATTAAAGTAATTCTAGCGCATTACTTTTTCAACGTATTTTTCTTCTAACGCTGCTTTTCGTTCTTAAACTTTGAAAATGCGATCTCTAACGAAGCTTTTTTTGTCGCCGCTTTTTGTTCTTAAACTTTTAAAATGCGATTTAAAAAAACTTTTCTATTGCCGTTCTTCGTTCTTAAATTTTTAAAATGCGATCTAACGAAGCTTTTCTATCGCCGCTTTTCGTTTATAAACTTTTAAAATGCGACCTTAAAAAACATTTCTATCGTCGCTTTTCGTTTTTAAACTTTTAAAATGCGATCTAAAAAAACATTTCTATCGCCGCATTTCGTTTATAAACTTTTTAACTTCAATCTAAAAAAGCATTTCTATCGCTGCTTTTCATTTATAAACTTTTAAAATGCGATCTTAAAAAACATTTCTATCGCCGCTTTTCGTTTTTAAACTTTTAAAATGCGATCTAAAAAAACATTTCTATCGTCGCTTTTCGTTTTTAAACTTTTAAAATTCGATCTAAAAAAGCATTTCTATCGCCGCTTTTCGTTTATAAACTTTTAAAATGCGATTTTAAAAAACATTTCTATCGCCGCTTTTCGTTTATAAACTTTTAAAATGCGATCTTAAAAAACATTTCTATCGCCGCTTTTCGTTTTTAAACTTTTAAAATGCGATCTAAAAAAACATTTCTATCGCCGCATTTCGTTCTTAAACTTTTAAAATTCGATCTAAAAAAGCATTTCTATCGCTGCTTTTCGTTTATAAACTTTTAAAATGCGATTTTAAAAAACATTTCTATCGCCGCTTTTCGTTTATAAACTTTTAAAATGCGATCTTAAAAAACATTTCTATCGCCGCTTTTTGTTTTTAAACTTTTAAAATGCGATCTAAAAAAACATTTCTATCGCCGCATTTCGTTCTTAAACTTTTAAAATTCGATCTAAAAAAGCATTTCTATCGCCGCTTTTCGTTTATAAACTTTTAAAATTCGATCTAAAAAAACATTTCTATCGTCGCTTTTCGTTTATAAAAACTTTTAAAATTCGATCTAAAAAAACATTTCTATCGCCGCATTTCGTTCTTAAGCTTTTAAAATGCGATCTCTAACGAAGCTTTTTCTATCGCCGTTCTTCGTTCTTAAATTTTTAAAATGCGATCTAACGAAGCTTTTCTATCGCTGTTCTTAGTTCTTAAATTTTTAAAATGTGATCTAAAAAAAAAAGATTAACGCTAGCTGTATACCCTAGATTGTTATCATCATCATCATTCTCGGCTTAACGTCCGTTTTCCATGCTAACATGGGTTGGACGGGGTATATTAATGACCCTCTTCCAATCTGATCTAGACTGTGTTAGATCTAAACTCAACTTCCTCTGTATCAAGTCTGTCCTTATAACCTCCTGCCAAGTCTTTCTCGGTCTGCCTCTGGGCTTTGCCCCAGGAACTATCAAGTCTCTACACTTTCTTACCCAATTATCCTCCTCCATTCTTTCCAAGTGCCCCAGCCAATTCAATCTTCTTATCTGGATAACATCTTTAATTCTACGGAGACTTAGCCTGCTTCTTAGCTCATCTGAACTCTTTCTGTCTCTCAGACTGGCGTTACACATCCACCTAACCATTCTCATATCATTCCTTTCTAAACGGTCAAGATCTTCCTGCTTCACTGCCCATGTCTCACTACCGTACAACATAACACTTCTTACACAGGCCTCATACAACCTACCTTTTACCTCAATTGACAGGACTCTGCTAGTCAACAAAGGAAGTAACTCTCTGAACTTTTTCCAAGCAGAACCTATCCTGCAAGTAACACTTCTTCCAACACCCCCTTCACTGCCCAACATATCACCTAAGTAACAGAAGTTCTCAACTATCTCTAACGAGCCACTGTTGTACATCATTAAAGCTGGAAATACTTCATTCTCTATAATCTCACCTTTGCAACGCTTGCATACAAACTGAATGTCAGCTCTTAACCTTCCACTAATACTACTGCACTTCTTATGTACCCAATGCTTGCAAGTCTGACAAAAAATTGAGTTACTACCAACCCCTTTCCTGCAAACTCCACAAGGCCACTTTCCAACTACAAGGTCACACTTGGCTGCAATGCTACTAATCATGACTTTAGACTTTGCTGTGTTTACCTTTAGCCCTTTCTCTTCTAGTCCCTTCTTCCACTTCTCAAACTTTTCAACTAATTCTTCCATCGACTCTGCTATGAGAACCAAATCATCTGCATACAATAACTCCCATGGACAACCTGTTCTGAACTCCATCGACAGCGCTTCTAAGACTAGAACAAACAACAAAGGACTAAGTACAGAACCCTGATGTACACCAACATTTACACTAAATTCATCACTAAGTGAATCGTTAATCCTGACACGACTTCTAGCATTGCTGTACATAGACTGTACCATCGTAACTAGCCACTCATCCACACCTAATTTTCTCATAGCCCACCAAATAACTTTACGTGGCACTCTATCAAAAGCTTTCTCTAAATCTACAAAGGCAAAATAGAGATTCTTTCTCTTTCCTAAATACTTTTCCTGAAGCTGTCTGAGTAAAAATATTGCATCTGTAGTGCCACGCCCTGGAACAAAACCAAATTGCATCTTATCTATATCAATCCTTTCTCTAAGTAACTTATCAATCACTCTTTCAATAACTTTCATTACTTGATCAACCAACTTCAAACCTCTATAGTTACCCCTTTCTAATGCATCACCCTTGCCCTTGAAACAATTCACTATTACACTCGACTGCCACTCACTCAGAATAGCACCATCCTTTATAATCTGGTTAGCAAGACTTGTAATAAGCTCAACTCCAATATATCCAGATGCTTTTACCATCTCTGCAACAATACCTGATACTCCTGCAGCCTTGCCAATCTTCAATTTCCTAATAGCCTCCACTACCCATTCTGTCTTGATCCCAATCAAACTCAGTGTTAAGCAACCTCTGATAATAATTCTTCCAAGCTACCCTTTTCTCCTCCTCTGTGCTAGCCAAAACACCTTCATCATTACGTATACACTTCTCACCTACAACATCTTGATTAGTCTTCTTCATTTGCTTTGCTATCTTGAATACCTCATTGCGCTGGTCTTCCCTTCTTAACACATCTGCAAATCTGTTTCTCTCTGCTTCTGATTTTGCCTTATACACTGCTGTACGAGCACGACGCTTAGCTTCTAAGTAAATATTTTTACTACCACCTGACTTCCACTCTTTCCAAAGTTTCCTCTTTTCCTTTATACACTGGTCAACCTCATTATTCCACCACCAGGTCTGTCATGTCTAGCTGGTCCTTTCGTCCACCCACAGGTATCATCAGAAGCTTCTAGAAGACAATTCTTCAAAGTAGTCCAAGTACTTTCAACATTGTCACTATCACATTGACCATTGTGGGCTAACTGCTGAACTTTTGCACTAAATTGTCTTGCTACAATCTCTTCCTTCAGCTTCCAGACTTTTCGACGGGGCCTGTACTTTCCCTTGGCTTCTTTAACACTCTTCAAGATAATATCACAAACCAGCAACCTATGCTGGGAAACACACTCTTCCCCCGATATAACTTTCACGTCCTTCACTACTTTCTTGTCTGACTTTCTAACCAGGAAGTAATCTATCTGTGTCTTACAACCACCTGACTCATATGTTATCAGCCTACTCTGTCTCTTACTGAATGATGTGTTGCAAACCACCATGTCCGTTGCCATTCCAAACTCAAGCAATCTCTCCCCTTCCTTATTTCTGCTCCCAAATCCATAGCCTCCATGCACACCTCTATAACCTTCAGATGACTTCCCAACATGACCATTAAAGTCGCCGCCCACCATGACAAGTTCAGTGTCTCCAAACTTTGATGTGACTGCTATTAACTCATCATAAAACTTATCTTTATCTTCCTCACTGAGTCCACACTGTGGAGCATAAACTGACAGAAAAGTGACAATCCTATTACCTATCAAAAACTTTATGCATAAGTTAAAAAAATATAACACAAAGGAAGTATAATTATATTTAAACATCCGCGATCATTGTTGAATACACTTTTATTTTTAAAATAGTTCTATTATGAAAAAGTGTTAATGGCCTCGATAGCTTCGAGAATGATATTGAGACGGATGCATCACGAAGCCCTCTCGATACAATTTGAAAGTAAAAAAACGTCTATCGCGGATCGAGAATACCGTCGCGATACGCGATGTTAAACAACCTTTTTCCAGTACTGTACTTACAAAGGTTAATTTGCCGTGATTTTGATTATAGTGTCAAAATTATTATTTTTAATTCTCTAGTTAATTTGAGAAGTAATATTTGCAGACATCGTTAGCGTTAAAGTTTAATTTTGTTCGTGAAATGTGATATTTTGTGATATGGCTACCCTCTAATATTTTTAACCTTTTTTAAAGTTTGTTTGATAACAGCAACGTTTTATCAAGGATCTGTTATAAATAAAAGTAATATTACTTTATAAAAATATTTCTTTATAAAAAAAAGAAGGAATGTTTAATTTAACCACTGGCAAGAAAAAAGGCATATTAATTAGGGATCGTCTTCACGATCGTTTCAATTAATATATTTTATTTGAAACAATGTCTAGAAACAATTTTTTAAAAAAGAATTTACAAAAAAATTATTTCAAATTCGTTTCAATTCGTTTCAAAATAATTTCAAATCGCTCCATTGAATTTAAAATCGTTTCGTAATTATTTCAAAATCGCAGGGTTCGAATTATTATCGAAATACCATTTTTGCGAATCACTTTGCGAAGAAAATGATAAAATTGCGAATCGAATATTTTTGTATCACTTAGTTGTCATTTTTTGCGATATTAAAAATTAATCATTCCTTCTTTTTGTTTGTTGTGTTTCCATTTAATTCTCATGTTTTGCTTGATTATTTTATGTCGGGAGAAGAAATAATAACCCTTTCCGTTAGCGTATTTCACTTGTACATATTTAATGAAGTTTCGACTGAAAATACGTGAGCAAGTTTCGTAACATTTGCTTCTGAAAAGACGTTATAAGAAATTGTTATTAAAACCTTATTTATCAAGCGCAGCTCATTATAAATGAATGCGTAAAATATTTACATGTTAATTTATCATAAGGCCGTTGTTTAGACAAAATTATAAAGTCAAAATGTTTTTTTTAAAGTTTTCAGTTTCAATATCAGCAAATAGTTCAATTAATATTATTAACTTCTTATAACTAAAGTTGCGTGCACAAAGAAAAAAATAAAATTAGAATAGAATAGAACAGGTAGTTTGAAAATGTTTTTAACAAAAAATCAATAAGAAACAGCATTTTACTAAAAGACTCATGTTTGAAACAAACATATTTGTTTGTGAAAACAACTTTAATCAGAAAACTGTATTTAACTTGCGTTGTAATGTTCACAAAAACTGGTTAAGAACCTCTGAAACAATAATTACATTTTGAATATTTTCTTACAGCATGCTATAAAATAAACTTTTTAATTTTTGCAACATTATTTCAGCTTTTGGAGACAAGAAAGTTAAACCTGAGAGAGTCGCTAGCTCAGACGTTCAGTTCTCGTGTTTGGCGTTCACGAGTTTAAACGTCCCCCACTTGTCTCCAACATAAAAAATAATAACGCAGGAAAAAGTAAAGCTCGCAGGTCACAAAAAACTACAAATTCTTGTCGAAAAACATGTAGCTACTAATGAACAAGCCAATGGTAATTGATCTAGGGTGATGCCTGGCCACATCTAGATGGTGGTTTACTTCGTTACAGAGTGAGTGCCAAAAATTTTGCGCATCCGACTTTACTTTTCTAATTCGAACCCTGAATCGTTTCCCAATCCTTTCAAAAAATTAAAATAATTAATTCGTTTCAATACTTCAATAATTGTGTTTCCCAGCATAGGTTGCTGGTTTGTGATATTATCTTGAAGAGTGTTAAAGAAGCCAAGGGAAAGTACAGGCCTCGTCGTAAAGTCTGGAAGCTGAAGGAAGAGATTGTAGCAAGACAATTTAGTGCAAAAGTTCAGCAGTTAGCCCACAATGGTCAATGTGATAGTGACAATGTTGAAAGTATTTGGACTACTTTGAAGAATTGTCTTCTAGAAGCTTCTGATGATACCTGTGGGTGGACGAAAGGACCAGCTAGACATTGACAGACCTGGTGGTGGAATAATGAGGTTGACCAGTGTATAAAGGAAAAGAGGAAACTTTGAAAAGAGTGGAAGTCAGGTGGTAGTAAAAATATTTACTTAGAAGCTAAGCGTCGTGCTCATACAGCAGTGTATAAGGCAAAATCAGAAGCAGAGAGAAACAGATTTGCAGATGTGTTAAGAAGGGAAGACCAGTGCAATGAGGTATTCAAGATAGCAAAGCAAATGAAGAAGACTAATTAAGATGTTGTAGGTGAGAAGTGTATACGTAATGATGAAGGTGTTTTGGCTAGCATAGAGGAGGAGAAAAGGGTAGCTTGGAAGAATTATTATCAGAGGTTGCTTAACACAGAGTTTGATTGGGATGAGGATAATTTGTCTGATGATGATGTTGTGGAAGAGCCAGCTATGCAGATCAAGACAGAATGGGTAGTGGAGGCTATTAGGAAATTGAAGATTGGCAAGGCTGCAGGAGTATCAGGTATTGTTGCAGAGATGGTAAAAGCATCTGGATATATTGGAGTTGAGCTTATTACAAGTCTTGCTAATCAGATTATAAAGGATGGTGCTATTCCGAGTGAGTGGCAGTCGAGTGTAATAGTGAATTGTTTCAAGGGCAAGGGTGATGCATTAGAAAGAGGTAACTATAGAGGTTTGAAGTTGGTTGATCAAGTAATGAAAGTTATTGAAAGAGTGATTGATAAGTTACTTAGAGAAAGAATTGATATAGATAAGATGCAATTTGGTTTTGTTCCAGGGCGTGGCACTACAGATGCAATATTTTTACTAAGACAGCTTCAGGAAAAGTATTTAGGAAAGAGAAAGAATCTCTATTTTGCCTTTGTAGATTTAGAGAGAGCTTTTGATAGAGTGCCACGTAAAGTTATTTGGTGGGCTATGAGAAAATTAGGTGTGGATGAGTGGCTAGTTACAATGGTACAGTCTATGTACAGCAATGCTAGAAGTCGTGTCAGGATTAACGATTCACTTAGTGATGAATTTAGTGTAAATGTTGGTGTACATCAGGGTTCTGTACTTAGTCCTTTGTTGTTTGTTCTAGTCTTAGAAGCGCTGTCGATGGAGTTCAGAACAGGTTGTCCATGGGAGTTATTGTATGCAGATGATTTGGTTCTCATAGCAGAGTCGATGGAAGAATTAGTTGAAAAGTTTGAAAAGTGGAAGAAAGGACTAGAAGAGAAAGGGCTAAGGGTGAACACAGCAAAGTCTAAAGTCATGATTAGTAGCATTGCAGCCAAGTGTGACCTTGTAGTTGGAAAGTGGCCTTGTGGAGTTTGCAGGAAAGAGGTTGGTAGTAACTCAATTTTTTGTCAGACTTGCAAGCATTGGATACATAAGAAGTGCAGTAGTATTGATGGAAGGTTAAGAGCTGACATTCAGTTTGTATGCAAGCGTTGCAAAGGTGAGATTATAGAGAATGAAGTATTTCCAGCTTTAATGATGTACAACAGTGGCTCGTTAGAGATAGTTGAGAACTTCTGTTACTTATGTGATATGTTGGGCAGTGAAGGGGGTGTTGGAAGAAGTGTTACTTGCAGGATAGGTTCTGCTTGGAAAAAGTTCAGAGAGTTACTTCCTTTGTTGACTAGCAGAGTCTTGTCAATTGAGGTAAAAGGTAGGTTGTATGAGGCCTGTGTAAGAAGTGTTATGTTGTTCGGTAGTGAGACATGGGCAGTGAAGCAGGAAGATCTTGACAGTTTAGAAAGGAATGATATGAGAATGGTTAGGTGGATTTGTAACACCTGTCTGAGAGACAGAAAGAGTTCAGATGAGCTAAGAAGCAGGCTAAGTATCCGTAGAATTAAAGATGTTATCCAGATAAGAAGATTGAATTGGCTGGGACACTTGGAAAGAATGGAGGGGGATAATTGGGTAAGAAAGTGTAGAGACTTGATAGTTCCTGGCACAAAGCCCAGAGGCAGACCGAGAAAGACTTGGCAGGAGGTTATAAGGACAGACTTAATACAGAGGGAGTTGAGTTTAGATCTAACACAGTCTAGATCAGATTGGAAGAGGGTCATTAATATACCCCGTCCAACCCATGCTAGCATGGAAAACGGACGTAAAGCCGAGAATGATGATGATGACTTGAAATCCTTTCAAGATCGCTTCTAATATAACACATTTGTCACACGTCATTGATTTCTAAAGAAATTTAACTATCAAATTATGTAAATATCTACATTCTTCGTCACAAAAATAACAAAGAGAGATTGTCGAAAGGGAAAAGATCACTGTAGATTATTTATAAATCATGATATAAAGATCGTTGAAAGCAAAAACATTGCCATAGATCACTTAAAAACAGTCACAACGGGATCATCTAAATGTTTTCCAATTGTTTGCTTGTATTTTAAAACTTGCTGATAAGCAGTGAACAGGAGTTGATAAAAGCTTACAACGCTGCCTCATTAGCACAAACGATCTCCTTGTATATAGTGTTTATCTTGTTTCCATGCAAACACTTTTTTTTAGGAACTAGTTCTTCAGACAGAAGTAAAATTTTATCCATACTATTTCGTAGTTGTAGTTCTGGGTTCATATCTGTCTGAGGCAACAGAGTTAAGTTTGTAGTATAATTTTGCAAGTCTATAGACTAAAAGTAATTAAATAAATCAGATTATGTATGTGCTGTTCTTTCCTAAATATTTTTTTTTTAACAGAATGACTGGGTTGAAATAGGGTTTTACTTCAATTAAACTATGGTGGGATACAGATGACGAGGAAGGTTTGCATTTCTAACTGTGACTAAGTTCCTTGTTGATAGTTTATAAGTAGATCAAGCATATTGCCACAGTTGTGTGTAGGCTTATGAATGCATTGTACAAGTTGGGATTTATTCGTAAAATCTAATGATATTTCTGTATCTTCCTTTGACAAGTGTTACGCAATTATATTTGGCAAATTCAAGTCACCATAAAGAAACAATCTAGGAATTTGTCACAAAAGTTATAAGAATATAACCTTAAAGGAGAACTAACGATTTATAACAAGTTGTGCTTAAAATGTTCTTACCGTGTGAATATGAACAATGTAAAATTTTTTATTTGTTTGTGATCATTAGTTCTTGAGATATTTAAGGTCAAAGTAGTCCTACTGTCACCACCATGACAGTGACGATAAGGCCTTACTGTTCTGTAAATTACTAACTTGTGTGACGTTATTCCACAGGGATGTAACCAAACAACTTCTGAATTAACGAAGCGAGGGAATGCAAACGGGAAAAACTGTCTCCTGTGATTGTCTGAAAGTAATTTTAATAAATAAATATCTTTTGCAGAATATAATGTTTCACTGTCATAAAAATATAGTTTTGGACACAAGTTTAACACTTGAAAAATATATTAGTATTATGTGTATATATTCAAATTTATGATGAAATTGTTCTTTTTATTCTTTGTTTAGCTTGTCTTCTTTATCGCTCGAACCTTGCAATAAATTTAAATCACTCTAAGAAGACGAACACTTTGGGAAGACAAAGAAGTGACTGAATCTTCATCCATCGTCTTATAAATCCTGTTGAGTTATGCACGCTGTGTGACATCACAAATCAACAAAATATGTACAAACCAAGTTGGCTTATGTTCAATAATGGCAGCAACTGTTAATGTAATTATTGATCTTGGGGGATAAAATCAATCAAATCAATCAAAACAAGAAGCCCTGCGGCTTAAAGATTTCCGCCATTAGCAATAATCTGAAAAAGATATAAAATCATGACTTGTCACGATTTTATAGCTATAATACATTATCTTTCACCAAAAATATCCAGCCTCAACAATTCCTCTTTAAATTAAAATTCATGAATAATTAATTAGTTCTGCTGAATACAGCTTTAGTCTATGTGCTTGCGAAATTGTACAGAAGGAAATGACGTAATTATTAAAGGGAAACGTTAATAACATCATGGCGCATTATAAGACGATCTTCATTATGCTACACTGCATGAGCTTTAACTTTCGATCGCATATAAACTTTAAAATAAAGTATTGTTCATTGGATAATAAAACAATTTGTTGCACTGTTAGGATTCTTATTGGCTTAAAACTCATTTTAGCCTCGTTCTCAGAAAAAAATCTGTCAAAACGAGGATTTAAGCTTTAGCCTGGATAGGTTTTAGGCGTCCAGGCTCTGGGCTATCTCTATCTATCTCTCTATCTCCCCAGGCGATTTTAAAGATCAATATTAATAATAATATATCTGTCATGTTGTTTTCATGATATTTTTTTGTTAGTTCTCCTTTAAAGGGGATCAATAGACCTTTTTACTGATAGTGCTACCATTTTTAAATTTATGACTTCGCAAGGCAGTATGGGAAAATCAGGGTATCTCCAAACTCAAAACAAACCTTGAACGAAGGTAGTCGCTTTTAATTGTGTATGTTGTTCTGTGGTTTTCATTTGAAGAATAATTATCGTTATGAGAATTAATGATCGTTTGCTGTGCGAGCATGTAACAATGCTCGTAAATATCCCGAAAAATATGTCATTAAGCACATCACTGCATTTAATGGGAGTTTAGAGCTACGTTTTTACACTTGTAGAAACCCTAAGTTGTATACTAAGTGGGGGTCCGCTTGTAACAGAAAGTATTTTGTGTTTAAAAAACATCATGTGATCTGTTCAAATCATTTTGAATATGGAAAACCGACAGATGCAAGCCCTTTACCCACATTGTATTTAAAAGGTTATGGTATATACAGATGAAAACTCAAAAAAGAGAAAAGCACCAAAAGAAAGAGTTTTTCTTCACAACAAAAAGTGCAAAAGAGATAAATTTGTTCCATCTTCAACTGCTTCAGATGCTGTCAAAACAGAACCAGACAATGTAGATGAAATTGACTTTGAACAGTACTAAAACAAGAAATTACAATTCCAAAGAAAATAATTGAATTTTTGTGTCAGAAGGAACAAAGCATTATGTTTGTAACTAGTTCATCCAAATAAGATATTATCTTTAAAGCTAATTTGCCTTTTTTATAAAAACTATGTATTGCTTTGGTTTGCCTTGTTTTAGGGAGATATTATAAGGCAAGTAGGGCGTGTTAATACCTCTACCGTCACATCACACACAGCCCCTAGCTAGCGCTATGCTGGCATTCAAGTACTTATAGCTAGCTAATTATCTCGATTACAAACTACAAAACACTCAATTCAGTAAATTTACATTAAATTTAATACAAAAATCAACTAAAAAAATCTTATACTAATTACCAAAAAACTTGATACACATTACTTTGATACCAAACGTATTAAGATCAAACCATCTTTTCACTCATTTCAACTTTCCGCGCGCCATGCCTAACATTTAACCCCCTGTTACAATCCAGAAACACAGTCTAGGCTTCAAAAGTTACAGCTTAATCCGATAATGATATGGGCTAATGACTGTCGCATCACCTTATTCCTTACATTTTCTTTTGAATGCTTTCAGTTTAGCAGGTAAAATATTATTGATCTTTAAGAAGAGTTCGTAATAAAAAGTATATAGAGCATAAAACCGGGGGAATTCGGGCTTGTAACTGAAACGAGGCTATATGAATTACGAACTTAAGTTACGTCACTGTTGACAGATATGTGTCATCATGCATCTCCCATTTCTTTTGCCTTAATATGGAATTCTCGTTAGATTTCAAGCTTATTGACTGAACTATGATATAATTAAGTATCTCTTTCGACTCATTTCCGATTAGAAGTTCACCAGAAGTCACCAGAAGCATTTCGGTTATTCTACATCTACATAAATTCGACGCTGATTTCTATGTTGCGATTTTAACGCGCCGGCGACATTTCATTAGGCATGCGCAAAGAGAACAAATTACCGCTGACTTCGCGCAAACCGATCTACAGGATCGAGCACGAATTTTATCTCTTTAATTTTTTTTTATTATTTTTTATTATATAATATAATATACAAATTATGCTTTTAGCCAAAAACAAAAAATAAAAAATAAAATATTCAACGGTACGTTGCGTTCTCGTTCACACGTCAATTCTACCAACTGACTGGGATATAAGGATGTTTGATGGATCAGTTGGCATGTCATTCCTTTTCAAAGTTCTCGATCCTCTTATACACAAGATTGCTGATTTCAATAGCGTGAATGATATTTTCGTTCGTAACCAGCTCATCGCAACACCTCCTTCCGTTCCTTGTCTACGCGCTAACTTCAACGAAAGTTCTTTAATGAATCGTTCTGTTTCACGACACTACAACCACCATGACTCGAAAACACCAAAGGAGTAAATGAGCCGCGCTCTATTTCAATCAATCGTTGGTTGTATTTTCGTTTCCTCTCTTTTTCATTTTTGCAAAATACCTTCTGAAGATTCTGATTAACATGGCTTGAAGCGAACGGGTTGAAAACCCTTACATCAAAGAATGCTCTTTGACCACGTTGCCAGAAACTTCTAGCTGCAATATCTAGTCTAGCTTCATCCCCTTGAATAGCATTTGGTGGTAGAG
>JASGCC010003711.1:0-22829 GCA_030067915.1 Hydractinia echinata | reverse complement strand
GAAAAGCCTGCGATTTCCCCGTAAATCCGAGCTCGGCCCGTTTAGTGGAATGTTACACCAGAAAGTTACCAGGGAGTAAACTCATTCCCGAACGATTTGTATACAATTCATTTTTTTCACCCACTAAAAACCCAGCGTGAGATTGTTAGTTTTCAAAATGTTCTTCATTTTTGGATGAAACACCGAGATGGAAAGCGTTTAATCGCCGGCACCGAAAAGCGCGCCGATTTCTCCGCTACAATTCGCTATAGCTCGAATCGCTACTACAAGAAGTAAGCCAGCCGGAGTACAACTCATTCCCATCGCAATGATTGGTTGTTCAAAATTAATTTTTCAACCACTAAAACCCATGAGACTTTAGTTTTTCAAAATATTTCACACTTTTTGAATGCAGCACGCCGGAATGAAGCCAGTTTACAGCCTCGCCGGCAAACCGAACACCCGCGATGTTCCCCGTAAACTCCGTAATAGTGTCGAATGTAGTACAATGAAAGTAAGGCAGGCAGTAAACTCAATTCCCCGAACAGTATGGTTTTAAATGTCTGTATCGTTTGTCCACCACTAAAACCCATGCAGACTTGGTAGTTTTCACAAATCATATTTTCAATTTTTGCTGAGCACGCGCCGAATGAAAAGCGAGTTTAATCGCAGGAACACCCGAAACCCCTGCGAAACATTTCCGTAAATTCCCGGAGCGGTAGTAAGTCGACATGTATACAAAGAGAATAAGCTAGGAGGTGAAACTCATTTTCCCGAACGTTTTTTAAAAATTATTTTTTTCACACTAAAAACCCATGGAATTTACTATGAGCTTTTCAAAAATATGTTAATTTTTGATGGAGACGCCGAATGAAATTTAGACAGTTTAATCTCGCGGAACCGAAACCGCAGATTTTCCGAAAATCCGGGCATCGGCACCGTATCAGTGCAGAATGTATACAAGAAAGTACCCAGGGAAAGTAAACTCCTTTTCCGCGAAACGATTTTTTAAAAATTATTTTTTCACGCACTAAAACCATGAGACTTGTATTTTCAAAAAATGTTTCAACTTTTTGTATGAGGACGCCAGAATGAAAGCATTTAATCGCCGCAACAGCGAAAACCCGCGATTTCCCGTAAATCCCTCGCCCTATAGTGGGAATGTAATAGATCAAGAAAGTACAGCCAGGGAGTAAACTCATTTCCCGAACGATTTTTTAATTTTTTTTTCACCATCTAACCATGAGACTTGTAGTTTTCAAAAATATTTTCATTTTGATGAACGACGGCCGAATGATAAGCAGTTTTAATCGCGCGGAACCGAAAACCGCGAATTTCTCGTAAATCCGCGACCTCGTATAGTCGAATGTAATAACACGAGAAGTAAGCAGGAGTAAACTCAATTTCCCGAACGATTTTTAAGAATTATTTTTTCACTGTCACTAGAACACCACTGAGACTGTGCAGTTTTCAACAACAATATCTTTCCATTTTTGATGACGACGCCAGAAACCAGTTTCATAGTCTCCGGAACCGAAAACCGCGATTTCCCGTAAATCCCGCCTCGGCCCGTTTAGTGGAATGTAATACAAAGAAAGTACCAGGGAGTAAACATTTCGCGAAACGATTTTTAAATTATTTTTCCCACAAAACCCATGAACTTGTAGTTTCAAGAAATGTTTCATTTTTGATGAGACGCCCGAATGAAAGCAGTTTAATCCGGAAACCGAAAACCGCGATTTTCCCGTAAATGCCGGATACCGGTATAGTCGCAATGTATACACAAGAGTAAGTCAGGGAGTAAACTCCATTTCCCGAACGATTTTTAAATCATTTTTTTCACCACTAAAACCCATGAGACTTGTAGTTTTCAAAAATATTTTCATTTTTGATGAGACGCGAATAAAAAGCAGTTTAATGCGCCGCAACGCGAAAACCCTGCGATTTTCCCGTAAATCGGCCCGTATAAGCGAATGTTATACAAAGAAAGTAGCAGGAGGTAAACTCTTTCCCGACGAATTTTTTAAAATTATTTTTTCACCACTAAAACTCATGAGACTTACAGTTTCTTCAAATATTTTCAATTTTTGATGAAGACGCACGATGAAGACCAGTTTTATTCTCAGGAGAACGCGAAGATAACCCGCGATTTCCGTGAAATCCGGACGCTCGCACAACGTTTAGTGCGAATGTATAAACAAAGAAACAGTAACCGCAAGGTGAGTAAACTCAAATTCACCGCAGAGCGAATTTATTGTAAATTATGTTTCTATACAACACTACATAACACCATGTGAGAAGACTTTGGATATTTTCAAATCAAAATGATTTTCATTTTTGATCGAGACGCGAATAAAGGCAGTTTTAATCCGCCGCGCAAACCGAAAACCTGCATTCCAGTACATCCCTTGTAAATAGTCGAATGTATACAAAGCAAGTTAGCCAGGATAAACTCATTTCCTGAACGATTTTTTAAATATTTTTTTCAACCACTAAAACCCATGGAGACTTGTAGTTTGTCCAAAAAATATTTTCATTATTTGATGAGCAGCGCCCGAATGAAAGCAGTTTATCGCCGGAACCGAAACGCCAGCGATTTCCCGTAAATCCGACGGCGTGATAGCGAATGTAATACAAAGAAAGTAAGCAGATAGTAAACTCATTTTCCCGAAACGACTTTTTCAAATTATTTGTTTCAGCCAACTAAAACTCATGAGACTCTTCATAGTTTTAAAAAATAATTTCGAATTTCTTGATGAGACCCGAATGAAAAGCCAAGTTGTTAATCCAAGTCAACCGAAAAACCCGCGGATTTCCCGCGTAAACTCCCGCACTCGAACCTAGTCGAATGTATACTAAGAAAGCTAGCAAGGGAGTAACCTCATTTCACCGATACGATTTTCTTTAAAGTTATTTTCACGGCCCATAGCATGAAAATCCCATGAGAAAGTTCGTAGTTATTTCAAAACAATTCTTTCATTTCTTGATGAGACAGCCATGAACTGAAAACAGTTTACATACTCACAAAACCGAAGCCCAGACGTATCCCGTAATAGAACGCCGATTCGCTCATGCCCGTATAGTCGAATGTTATAAACAAAGAAGCAGTACAGGAGTAAACTCCATTCCGCGAACGATGTTTTAAAATATTATTTTTCACACCATCACAAGACCCCATGGAATTGTATTTTCAAACAATGTTTATTCTTCATCTTTGATGAGCGCAAATAAAGCGTTTAATTCGCCGGCCAACGAGAAAAAACCCCGATTTCCGCGTAAATTCCGTTAAATAGTCCCGAATGTATACAAGAAGAAGCAGGTGAGTAAACTCCAATTTCCGCGCAATCGATTTTATAAAAATTATTTTTTCAGTCACTAAACCTTCATCCCGAAGACTCTGTCAGTTTTCAAGAAATATTTTCATTTTTTCGATGAGACGCGCCGAATGAAGACCAGTTTAATCCCGGCAACCGAAACCACCCGGATTTCCCGTAAATCCCGCGTACGTTTAGTGAATGTATACACAAGAAAGTAAGCACGGGGAGTAAACTCATTTCCCGACACGATTTTTTAAATATATTTTTTCCACCACTAAAACCATGATGACTTGTAGTTCTTCAAAAATATTTTCATTTCTCCTTGATGCCGATGTGCGACCGAATAAGAAGCAGTTTAATCGCCGCAACCGAAACACCTGCGAATTTTCCGTAAATCCGACGGCCCGTATAGCGAAATGTATACAAAGAAAGTAAGCAGCGCAGTAAACTCATTTCCCGAACATTGTTTCAAATATTTTTTCACCACTATAAACCCTAAGAAGACTTGTAGTTTTCACAAATAATTCTTCTTTGATGAGACGCTCGAAATGAAAGCAGTTTTAATCGCCCGGAACCGGAAAACCCGCGATTTCCCGTAAATGCCCGTATAGTCGACATGTATACTAAGAAAGTAAGCAGGAAAGTAAACCTCATTTCCCGAACGATTTTTTAATATTATTTTTTCACCACTAAAACACTCATGAGACTCTGCAGTCTTTCAAAAATACTTTTCATTTTTGTGACTGACGCCGAATGAAAGCAGTTAAATCGCCGCGCAACGCGAGGAGACCCTGCAATTTTTCCGTAGAATCCGCGGGGTATAGTCGAATGTATACAAAGAAAGTAAGCAAGGAGTAAACTCATTTCCCGAACCGATTTTTAAAATATTTTTTCAAACCACTAAAACCGATGAACTTAGTAGTTTTCCAAAAATAATTTAATCCTTTTGATGACACCGCCGCAATGAAAGCGAGTTTAATCGCGGAACCGAAAACCCGCGATTCTCACCGTAAATCCACCGTGATGAGCTCGAATGTATACCCAACGAAAGTAGCAGTGAGTAAACTGCATTTCCCGAAACGCAATTTTTTAAAGAGTTATTTTTTCACCACTAAAACCCATGAGAACTTTCAGTTTTCAAAAATATTTCCAATTTTGATGACGTCACGTTAAATGAAACCAGTTTAATCTCCGGAAACCCAAAACCCGCGATTTTCCCGTAAAGTCCGGCTCGGCGTTTAGTGAATGTATACAGAAGAAAGTACCCAGGGAGTAAACTGCATTTCCCCGAACGATTTTATAAAATTATTTTTTCACCAGCGTCTAGTCACTAAAAACCCTGAGAATTGTTAGTTTTCACCAAAATGTTTCATTTTTGTGAACGCCGAATGAAAGCAGTTTAATCGCCAGGCAGACGCGAAACCCGCGATTTCCCGTATATCCCAGCTCGGCCCGTATAGTGGAATGTATACAAAAAAAGTACCCAGGATAAACGCATTTCCCGAACAATTTTTTCCATTTATTTTTTTCAAGCGCTAAAACCATGAGACTTGTAGTTTTCAAAAATGTTTTCCATTTTGAATGAGACGCCGAATGAAACCAGTTTAATCTCCGGCAACCAAAAACCCGTGATTTCCCCGTAAATCCCGGACTTCGGCCGTATAGTCGATGTATACAAGAAAGTACCCAGGGAGCAAACTCATTTCCGAACGATTTTTAAATTATTTTTTCACACTAAAACCCATGAGAACTTGTAGTTTTTCAAAAAATATTTTAATTTTTGATGAGACGCCGAATGAAAGC
This sequence comes from Hydractinia echinata, assembly GCA_030067915.1. Classification (NCBI taxonomy): domain Eukaryota; kingdom Metazoa; phylum Cnidaria; class Hydrozoa; order Anthoathecata; family Hydractiniidae; genus Hydractinia; species Hydractinia echinata. The sequence continues at coordinate 17,730 of JASGCC010003711.1, read as the reverse complement.
AGTTTAATCGCCGGCAAACCGAAACCCCGGCTAATTTCCCGTAAATCCGCCGGGAATCGCCCGTATAGGTCGAATGTACATCAAAGAAAGTAAGGCAGGGCAGTAAACTCATTTTCCCCAACGATTCTTAAAATTAATTTTTTCACCAACTAAAAACCGGATGAACGACTCTGTGTAGTTTTCCAAAAATCATTTTCATTTTTGATGAGACGTGCCGAATGAAGCAGTTTAATCGCCGGCAACCGAAAAGCCGCGATTTCCCGTAAATCCCGTATAGTCGAATGTACACAAAGAAAGTAAGCAGGGAGTAAACTCATTTCCCGAACGATTTTTAAAATTATTTTTTCACCACTAAAACCCATGAGACTTGTAGTTTTCAAAAATATTTTCATTTTTGATGAGACGCCGAATGAAACCAGTTTAATCTCCGGCAAGCGAAAACCCACGATTTCCCGTAAATCCCGGGCTCGGCCCGTATAGTGGAATGTATACAAAGAAAGTACCCAGGGAGTAAACTCATTTCCCGAACGATTTTTAAAATTATTTTTTCACCCCTAAAATCCATTAGACTTGTAGTTTTCAAAAATGTTTTCCTTTTTGATGAGACACCGAATGAAAGCAGTTTAATCGCCGGAAACCGAAAACCCGCGATTTCCCGTAAATCCCGGGCTCGGCCCGTATAGTCGAATGTATAAGAAGAAAGTAAGCAGGGAGTAAACTCATTTCCCGCACGATTTTAAAAATTATTTTTTGACCACTAAAACCCATGAGACTTGCAGTTTTGAAAAATATTTTCATTTTTGATGAGACGTCGAATGAAAGCAGTTTAATCTCCGGCAACCGAAAACCCGCGATTTCCCGTAAATTCCGTATAGTCGAATGTATAGAAAGAAAGTAAGCAGGAAGTAAACTCATTTCCCGAACGATTTTTCAAATTATTTTTTGACCACTAAGACCCATGAGACTTGCAATTTTCAAAAATATTTTCATTTTTGATGAGACGCCGAATGAAAGCAGTTTAATCGCCGGCAACCGAAAACCCGCGATTTCCCGTAAATCCCGTATAGTCGAATGTATACAAAGAAAGTAAGCAGGAAGTAAACTCATTTCCCGAACGATTTTTAAAATTATTTATTCACCCTAAAACCCATGAGACTTGTAGTTTTCAAAAATGTTTTCATTTTTGATGAGACACCGAATGAAAGCAGTTTAATCTCCGGCAACCGAAAACCCGCGATTTCCCGTAAATCCCGGGCTCGGCCCGTATAGTCGAATGTATAAGAAGAAAGTAAGCAGGGAGTAAACTCATTTCCCGCACGATTTTAAAAATTATTTTTTGACCACTAAAACCCATGAGACTTGCAGTTTTCAAAAATATTTTCATTTTTGATGAGACGTCGAATGAAGGCAGTTTAATCTCCGGCAACCGAAAACCCGCGATTTCCCGTAAATCCCGTATAGTCGAATGTATAGAAAGAAAGTAAGCAGGAAGTAAACTCATTTCCCGAACGATTTTTCAAATTATTTTTTGACCACTAAGACCCATGAGACTTGCAGTTTTCAAAAATATTTTCATTTTTGATGAGACGTCGAATGAAAGCAGTTTAATCGCCGGCAACCGAAAACCCGCGATTTCCCGTAAAGCCCGTATAGTCGAATGTATACAAAGAAAGTAAGCAGGAAGTAACCTCATTTCCCGAACGATTTTTAAAATTATTTTTTCACCACTAAAACCCATGAGACTTGTAGTTTTCAAAAATGTTTTCATTTTTGAGGAGACGCCGAATGAAACCAGTTTAATCTCCGGCAACTGAAAACCCGCGATTTCCCGTAAATCCCGGGCTCGGCCCGTATAGTCGAATGTGTACAAAGAAAGTACCCAGGGAGTAAACTCAATTCCCGAACGATTTTTAAAATTATTTTTTCACCACTAAAACCCATGAGACTTGTAGTTTTCAAAAATCTTTTCATTTTTGATGAGACGCCGAATGAAAGCAGTTTAATCGCCGGCAACCGAAAACCCGCGATTTCCCGTAAATCCCGTATAGTCGAATGTATACAAAGAAAGTACCCAGGGAGTAAACTCATTTCCCGAACGATTTTTAAAATTATTTTTTCACCACTAAAACCCATGAGACTTGTAGTTTTCAAAAATATTTTCATTTTTGATGAGACGCCGAATGAAAGCAGTTTAATCGCCGGCAACCGAAAACCCGCGATTTCCCGTAAATCCCGGCTCGGCCCGTATAGTCGAATGTATACAAAGAAAGTAAGCAGGGAGTAAACTCATTTCCCGAACGATTTTTAAAATTATTTTTTTCACCACTAAAACCCATGAGACTTGTAGTTTTCAAAAATATTTTCATTTTTGATGAGACGCCGAATGAAAGCAGTTTAATCGCCGGCAACCGAAAACCCGCGATTTCCCGTAAATCCGGCTCGGCCGTATAGTCGAATGTATACAAAGAAAGTAAGCAGGGAGTAAACTCATTTCCCGAACGATTTTTAAAATTATTTTTTCACCACTAAAACCCATGAGACTTGTAGTTTTCAAAAATATTTTCATTTTTGATGAGACGCCGAATGAAAGCAGTTTAAATCGCCGGCAACCGAAAACCCGCGATTTCCCGTAAATCCCGGCTCGGCCGTATAGTCGAATGTATACAAAGAAAGTAAGCAGGGAGTAAACTCATTTCCCGAACGATTTTTAAAATTATTTTTCACCACTAAAACCCATGAGACTTGTAGTTTTCAAAAATATTTTCATTTTTGATGAGACGCCGAATGAAAGCAGTTTAATCGCCGGCAACCGAAAACCCGCGATTTCCCGTAAATCCGGCTCGGCCCGTATAGTCGAATGTATACAAAGAAAGTAAGCAGGGAGTAAACTCATTTCCCGAACGATTTTTAAAATTATTTTTTCACCACTAAAACCCATGAGACTTGTAGTTTTCAAAAAATATTTTCATTTTTGATGAGACGCCGAATGAAAGCAGTTTAATCGCCGGCAACCGAAAACCCGCGATTTCCCGTAAATCCCGGCTCGGCCCGTATAGTCGAATGTATACAAAGAAAGTAAGCCAGGGAGTAAACTCATTTCCCGAACGATTTTTAAAATTATTTTTCACCACTAAAACCCATGAGACTTGTAGTTTTCAAAAAATATTTTCATTTTTGATGAGACGCCGAATGAAAGCAGTTTAATCGCCGGCAACCGAAAACCCGCGATTTCCCGTAAATCCCGCCCCCGTATAGTCGAATGTATACAAAGAAAGTAAGCCAGGGAGTAAACTCATTTCCCGAACGATTTTTAAAATTATTTTTTCACCACTAAAACCCATGAGACTTGTAGTTTTCAAAAATGTTTCATTTTTGATGAGACGCCGAATGAAAGCAGTTTAATCGCCGGCAACCGAAAACCCGCGATTTCCCGTAAATCCCGGACTCGGCCCGTATATTCGAATGTACACAAAGAAAGTAAGCAGGGAGTAAACTCATTTCCCGAACGATTTTTAAAATTATTTTTTCACCACTAAAACCCATGAGACTTGTAGTTTTCAAAATTATTTTCATTTTTTGATGAGACGCCGAATGAAAGCAGTTTAATCGCCGGCAACCGAAAACCCGCGATTTCCCGTAAATCCCGGCTCGGCCGTATAGTCGAATGTATACAAAGAAAGTAAGCAGGGAGTAAACTCATTTCCCGAACGATTTTTAAAATTATTTTTTCACCACTAAAACCCATGAGACTTGTAGTTTTCAAAAATATTTTCATTTTTGATGAGACGCCGAATGAAAGCAGTTTAATCGCCGGCAACCGAAAACCCGCGATTTCCCGTAAATCCCCGTATAGTCGAATGTATACAAAGAAAGTAAGCAGGGAGTAAACTCATTTCCCGAACGATTTTTAAAATTATTTTTTCACCACTAAAACCCATGAGACTTGTAGTTTTCAAAAATATTTTCATTTTTGATGAGACGCCGAATGAAAGCAGTTTAATCGCCGGCAACCGAAAACCGCGATTTCCCGTAAATCCCGGGTCGGCCCGTATAGTCGAATGTATACAAAGAAAGTAAGCAGGGAGTAAACTCATTTCCCGAACGATTTTTAAAATTATTTTTTCACCACTAAAACCCATGAGACTTGTAGTTTTCAAAAATATTTTCATTTTTGATGAGACGCCGAATGAAAGCAGTTTAATCGCCGGCAACCGAAAACCCGCGATTTCCCGTAAATCCCGTATAGTCGAATGTATACAAAGAAAGTAAGCAGGGAGTAAACTCATTTCCCGAACGATTTTTAAAATTATTTTTTCACCACTAAAACCCATGAGACTTGTAGTTTTCAAAAATATTTTCATTTTTGATGAGACGCCGAATGAAAGCAGTTTAATTGCCGGCAACCGAAAACCCGCGATTTCCCGTAAATCCGGCCCCGTATAGTCGAATGTATACAAAGAAAGTAAGCAGGGAGTAAACTCATTTCCCGAACGATTTTTAAAATTATTTTTTCACCACTAAAACCCATGAGACTTGTAGTTTTCAAAAATATTTTCATTTTTGATGAGACGCCGAATGAAAGCAGTTTAATCGCCGGCAACCGAAAACCCGCGATTTCCCGTAAATCCCCCGTATAGTCGAATGTATACAAAGAAAGTAAGCAGGGAGTAAACTCATTTCCCGAACGATTTTTAAAATTATTTTTTCACCACTAAAACCCATGAGACTTGTAGTTTTCAAAAATATTTTCATTTTTGATGAGACGCCGAATGAAAGCAGTTTAATCGCCGGCAACCGAAAACCCGCGATTTCCCGTAAATCCCGGATCGCCCGTATAGTCGAATGTATACAAAGAAAGTAAGCAGGGAGTAAACTCATTTCCCGAACGATTTTTAAAATTATTTTTTCACCACTAAAACCCATGAGACTTGTAGTTTTCAAAAATATTTTCATTTTTGATGAGACGCCGAATGAAAGCAGTTTAATCGCCGGCAACCGAAAACCCGCGATTTCCCGTAAATCCGGCTCGGCCGTATAGTCGAATGTATACAAAGAAAGTAAGCAGGGAGTAAACTCATTTCCCGAACGATTTTTAAAATTATTTTTTCACCACTAAAACCCATGAGACTTGTAGTTTTCAAAAATATTTTCATTTTTGATGAGACGCCGAATGAAAGCAGTTTAATCGCCGGCAACCGAAAACCCGCGATTTCCCGTAAATCCCGGGCTCGGCCCGTATAGTCGAATGTATACAAAGAAAGTAAGCAGGGAGTAAACTCATTTCCCGAACGATTTTTAAAATTATTTTTTCACCACTAAAACCCATGAGACTTGTAGTTTTCAAAAATATTTTCATTTTTGATGAGACGCCGAATGAAAGCAGTTTAATCGCCGGCAACCGAAAACCCGCGATTTCCCGTAAATCCGGATCGCCCGTATAGTCGAATGTATACAAAGAAAGTAAGCAGGGAGTAAACTCATTTCCCGAACGATTTTTAAAATTATTTTTTCACCACTAAAACCCATGAGACTTGTAGTTTTCAAAAATATTTTCATTTTTGATGAGACGCCGAATGAAAGCAGTTTAATCGCCGGCAACCGAAAACCCGCGATTTCCCGTAAATCCGGCTCGGCCCGTATAGTCGAATGTATACAAAGAAAGTAAGCAGGGAGTAAACTCATTTCCCGAACGATTTTTAAAATTATTTTTTCACCACTAAAACCCATGAGACTTGTAGTTTTCAAAAATATTTTCATTTTTGATGAGACGCCGAATGAAAGCAGTTTAATCGCCGGCAACCGAAAACCCGCGATTTCCCGTAAATCCCGTATAGTCGAATGTATACAAGAAAGTAAGCAGGGAGTAAACTCATTTCCCGAACGATTTTTAAAATTATTTTTTCACCACTAAAACCCATGAGACTTGTAGTTTTCAAAAATATTTTCATTTTTGATGAGACGCCGAATGAAAGCAGTTTAATCGCCGGCAACCGAAAACCCGCGATTTCCCGTAAATCCGGCTCGGCCGTATAGTCGAATGTATACAAAGAAAGTAAGCAGGGAGTAAACTCATTTCCCGAACGATTTTTAAAATTATTTTTCACCACTAAAACCCATGAGACTTGTAGTTTTCAAAAAATATTTTCATTTTTGATGAGACGCCGAATGAAAGCAGTTTAATCGCCGGCAACCGAAAACCCGCGATTTCCCGTAAATCCCCGTATAGTCGAATGTATACAAAGAAAGTAAGCAGGGAGTAAACTCATTTCCCGAACGATTTTTAAAATTATTTTTTCACCACTAAAACCCATGAGACTTGTAGTTTTCAAAAAATATTTTCATTTTGATGAGACGCCGAATGAAAGCAGTTTAATCGCCGGCAACCGAAAACCCGCGATTTCCCGTAAATCCCCGTATAGTCGAATGTATACAAAGAAAGTAAGCAGGGAGTAAACTCATTTCCCGAACGATTTTTAAAATTATTTTTTCACCACTAAAACCCATGAGACTTGTAGTTTTCAAAAATGTTTTCATTTTTGATGAGACGCCGAATGAAAAGCAGTTTAATCGCCGGCAACCGAAAACCCGCGATTTCCCGTAAATCCCGGCTCGGCCGTATAGTCGAATGTATACAAAGAAAGTAAGCCAGGGAGTAAACTCATTTCCCGAACGATTTTAAAATTATTTTTTCACCACTAAAACCCATGAGACTTGTAGTTTTCAAAAATGTTTTCATTTTTGATGAGACGCCGAATGAAAGCAGTTTAATCGCCGGCAACCGAAAACCCGCGATTTCCCGTAAATCCCGGCTCGGCCCGTATAGTCGGAATGTATACAAAGAAAGTAACCAGGGAGTAAACTCATTTCCCGAACGATTTTAAAAATTATTTTTCACCACTAAAACCCATGAGACTTGTAGTTTTCAAAAATATTTTCATTTTTGATGAGACGCCGAATGAAAGCAGTTTAATCGCCGGCAACCGAAAACCCCGCGATTTTCCGTACAATCCCGTATAGTCGAATGTATACAAAGAAAGTAAGCAGGGAGTAAACTCATTTCCCGAACGATTTTTAAAAATTATTTTTTTCACCACTAAAACCCATGAGACTTGTAAGTTTTCAAAAAATATTTCATTTTTGAATGAGACGCCGAATGAAAAGCCGTTTAATCGCCGGCCAACCGAAAACGCCGCGGATTATCCCGTAAATCCGGGCCGGCCCGTATAGTCGAATGTATCACAAAGAAAGAATCCAGGGAGTAAACCAATTTCCCGACGATTTTTAAAATTATTTTTTTCACACACATAAAACCCATGAGACTTGCCAGTTTTCAAAAAATGTTTTTCATTTTGATGAGACGCCCGAATGAAAGCCGTTTAAATCTCCGGCAACCGAAAACTCCGCGATTTCCCGTAAATTCCCGGGCTCGGCCCGTATAGTCGAATGTCATACAAAGAAAAGTACCGCAGGGGAGTAAACATCATTTCCCGAACGATTTTTAAAATTATTTTTTTCAAACCCCTGAAAACCCATTAAACTTGTAGTTTTCAAAAAAATTTTCATTTTTTGATGAGACCCGAAATGAAACCAGTTTAATCGCCGGCAACGGAAAAACCCGCAATTTCCCGTAAATCCGGGCTCGGCCCGTACAGTCGAATGTATCAAAGAAAGTACCCAGGAAGTAAACTCATTTCCCGAACGATTTTAAAATATTTTTCACCACTGAAAACCCCATGAGATTGTAGTTTTAAAAAAATGTTTTCATTTTTGATGAGACGCCGAATGAAAGCAGTTTAATCGCCGGCAAACCGAAAACCCGCGATTTCCCGTAATATCCCGTATAGTCGAATGTATACAAAGAAAGTAAGCCAGGAGTAAACTCATTTCCCGAACGATTTTTAAAATTATTTTTTCACACACTAAACCATGAGACTTGTAGTTTTCAAAAAATATTTTCATTTTTGATGAGAACGCCGAATGAAAGCAGTTTTAATCGCGCGCAACCGAAACCCGCGATTTCCCGTAAATCCCGGGACTCGGCCCGTATAAGTCGAATGTATACAAAGAAAGTAAGCAGGAGTAAACTCATTTCCCGAACGATTTTTAAAAATATTTTTTCACCACTAAAAACCCATGAGACTTGTAGTTTTCAAAAAATTTTTCATTTTTGATGAGACGCCGAATGAAAGCAAGTTTAATCGCCGGCAACCGAAAACACCGCGATTTCCCGTAATCCCGTATAGTCGAATGTAATACAAAGAAAGTAAGCAGGAGAGTAAACTCATTTTCCCGAACGATTTTTAAAATTATTTTTCACCACTAAAACCCATGAGACTTGCAGTTTTCAAAAATCATTTTCATTTTTGATGAGACGCCTGAATGAAACCAGTTTAATCTCCGGCAACCGAAACCCGCGATTTCCACGTAAATCCCGGCTCGGCCGTATAGTCGAATGTATACAAAGAAAGTAACCCAGGGAGTAAACTCATTTCCCGAACGATTTTTAAAATTATTTTTTCACCACTAAAACCCATGAGACTTGTAGTTTTCAAAAATATTTTCATTTTGATGAGACGCCGAGTGAAAGCAGTTTAATCGCCGCCAAACGCGAAAACCCGCGATTTCCCGTAATCCGATCGCCCGTAATAGTCGAATGTATACAAAGAAAGTAAGCAGGGAGTAAACTCATTTCCCGAACGATTTTTAAAATTATTTTTTCACCACTAAAACCCATGAGACTTGTAGTTTTCAAAAATATTTTCATTTTTGATGAGACGCCGAATGAAAGCAGTTTAATCGCCGGCAACCGAAAACCCGCGATTTCCCGTAAATCCCGTCGGCCGTATAGTCGAATGTATACAAAGAAAGTAAGCAGGGAGTAAACTCATTTCCCGAACGATTTTTAAAATTATTTTTTCACCACTAAAACCCATGAGACTTGTAGTTTTCAAAAATATTTTCATTTTTGATGAGACGCCGAATGAAAGCAGTTTAATCGCCGGCAACCGAAAACCCGCGATTTCCCGTAAATCCCGGCTCGGCCCGTATAGTTGAATGTATACAAAGAAAGTACCCAGGGAGTAAACTCATTTCCCGAACGATTTTTAAAATTATTTTTTCACCACTAAAACCCATGAGACTTGTAGTTTTCAAAAATATTTTCATTTTTGATGAGACGCCGAATGAAAGCAGTTTAATTGCCGGCCACCGAAAAACCCGCGATTTCCCAGTAAATCCGGCCGGGCCCGTATAGTCGAATGTATACAAACGAAAGTTAAGCAGGGCAGTAAAACTCATTTTCCCCAAACGATTTTTAAAAATTATTATTTTAAACCAACAAAAACCCATGAGACTTTCAGATTCTTCAAAAAAATATTTTCATTTTTGAATGAGACGCCAAATGAAACGCAGGTTTAATCTCCGGCAAACCGAAAACCCAGCGATTTCTCGGTAAAATCCGGGCCGGCCCGTTTAAGTCGAAATGTATACACAAGAAAATGTACCGCAGGGAGTAACTCATTACCCCGTTAACGATTTTTAAATTATTTTATTCCACAGCAGCTAAAACCCATGAAATTGTAGTTTTCCAAAAATGTTTTCATGTTTGATGGAGACGCCGAATGGAAAGCAGTTTCAATCGCCGGCAACCGGCAAAACCCCGGCGATTTCCCGTAAATCCGGCCCCGTATAGTCGAACTGTATACAAAGAAAGTAAGACAGGGAGTAAACTCATTTCCCGAACGATTTTTAAAATTATTTTTTCACCACTAAAACCCATGAGACTTGTAGTTTTCAAAAAATTTTCATTTTTGATGAGACGCCGAATGAAAGCAGTTTAATCGCCGGCAACCGAAAACCCGCGATTTCCCGTAAATCCCGGTCGGCCCGTATAGTCGAATGTATACAAAGAAAGTAAGCAGGGAGTAAACTCATTTCCCGAACGATTTTTAAAATTATTTTTTCACCACTAAAACCCATGAGACTTGTAGTTTTCAAAAATATTTTCATTTTTGATGAGACGCCGAATGAAAGCAGTTTAATCGCCGGCAACCGAAAACCCGCGATTTCCCGTAAATCCCGTATAGTCGAATGTATACAAAGAAAGTAAGCAGGGAGTAAACTCATTTCCCGAACGATTTTTAAAATTATTTTTTCACCACTAAAACCCATGAGACTTGTAGTTTTCAAAAATATTTTCATTTTTGATGAGACGCCGAATGAAAGCAGTTTAATCGCCGGCAACCGAAAACCCGCGATTTCCCGTAAATCCCGGCTCGGCCCGTATAGTGGAATGTTTACAAAGAAAGTAAGCAGGCAGTAAACTCATTTCCCGAACGATTTTTAAAATTATTTTTTCACCACTAAAACCGATGAGACTTGTAGTTTTCAAAAATATTTTCATTTTTGATGAGACGCCGAATGAAAGCAGTTTAATCGCCGGCAACCGAAAACCCGCGATTTCCGTAAATCCCGTATAGTCGAATGTATACAAAGAAAGTAAGCAGGGAGTAAACTCATTTCCCGAACGATTTTTAAAATTATTTTTTCACCACTAAAACCCATGAGACTTGTAGTTTTCAAAAATATTTTCATTTTTGATGAGACGCCGAATGAAAGCAGTTTAATCGCCGGCAACCGAAAACCCGCGATTTCCCGTAAATCCCGTATAGTCGAATGTATACAAAGAAAGTAAGCAGGGAGTAAACTCATTTCCCGAACGATTTTTAAATTATTTTTCCACCACTAAAACCCATGAGACTTGTAGTTTTCAAAAATATTTTCATTTTTGATGAGACGCCAAATGAAAGCAGTTTAATCGTCCGAAGAACCGAAAACCCGCGATTTCCCGTAAACCCGGTCCGGCCCGTATAGTGAATGTATACAAAGAAAGTACCAGGGAGTAAACTCATTTCCCGATACGATTTTAAAATTATTTTTTCACACTAAAACCCATGAATTTGCAGTTTTTCAAAAATATTTTCATTTTGATGAGACGCCAAATGAAACCAGTTTAATCTCCGGAAACCGAAAACCCGCGATTTCCCGTAAATCCGGCTCGGCCCGTTAGTGAATGTATACAAAGAAAGTACGCCAGGAGTAAACTCATTTCCCGAACGATTTTTAAAATTATTTTTTCACCACTAAACCCATGAGAATTGTAGTTTTCAAAAAATGTTTTTCATTTTTGATGAGACGCCGAATGAAAGCAGTTTAATCGCCGGCAACCGAAACCCGCGATTTCCCGTAAATCCCGTATAGTCGAATGTATACAAAGAAAGTAAGCAGGGAGTAAACTCATTTCTCCGAACTGAATTTTTAAATTATTTTTTCACCACTAAAACCCATGAGACTTGTAGTTTTCAAAAATATTTCATTTTTGATGACGACGCCGAATGAAAGCAGTTTAATCGCCGGAAACCGAAAACCCGCGATTTCCCCGTAAATCCCGTATAGGTCGAATGTATACAAAGAAAGTAAGCAGGGAGTAAACTCATTTCCCGAACGATTTTTAAAATATTTTTTCACCACTAAACCCATGAGACTTGTAGTTTTCAAAAATATTTTCATTTTCTGAATGAGACGCCGAATGAAAGCAGTTAATCGCCGGCAACCGAAAACCCGCGATTTCCCGTAAATCCCGGACGGCCCGTATAGTCCGAATGTATACAAAGAAAGTAAGCAGGGCAGTAAACTCATTTCCCGAACAATTTTTAAAAATTTTTTTTCACCACTAAAACCCATGAGACTTGTAGTTTTCAAAAATATTTTCATTTTTGATGAGACGCCGAATGAAAGCAGTTTAATCGCCGGCAACCGAAAACCCGCGATTTCCCGTAAATCCCGTATAGTCGAATGTATACAAAGAAAGTAAGCAGGGAGTAAACTCATTTCCCGAACGATTTTTAAAATTATTTTTTCACCACTAAAACCCATGAGACTTGTAGTTTTCAAAAATATTTTTATTTTTGATGAGACGCCGAATGAAAGCAGTTTAATCGCCGGCAACCGAAAACCCGCGATTTCCCGTAAATCCCGTATAGTCGAATGTATACAAAGAAAGTAAGCAGGGAGTAAACTCATTTCCCGAACGATTTTTAAAATTATTTTTTCACCACTAAAACCCATGAGACTTGTAGTTTTCAAAAATATTTTCATTTTTGATGAGACGCCGAATGAAAGCAGTTTAATCGCCGGCAACCGAAAACCCGCGATTTCCCGTAAATCCCGTATAGTCGAATGTATACAAAGAAAGTAAGCAGGGAGTAAACTCATTTCCCGAACGATTTTTAAAATTATTTTTTCACCACTAAAACCCATGAGACTTGTAGTTTTCAAAAATATTTTCATTTTTGATGAGACGCCGAATGAAAGCAGTTTAATCGCCGGCAACCGAAAACCCGCGATTTCCCGTAAATCCCGGTCGGCCCGTATAGTCGAATGTATACAAAGAAAGTAAGCAGGGAGTAAACTCATTTCCCGAACGATTTTTAAAATTATTTTTTCACCACTAAAACCCATGAGACTTGTAGTTTTCAAAAATATTTTCATTTTTGATGAGACGCCGAATGAAAGCAGTTTAATCGCCGGCAACCGAAAACCCGCGATTTCCCGTAAATCCCGTATAGTCGAATGTATACAAAGAAAGTAAGCAGGGAGTAAACTCATTTCCCGAACGATTTTTAAAATTATTTTTTCACCACTAAAACCCATGAGACTTGTAGTTTTCAAAAATATTTTCATTTTTGATGAGACGCCGAATGAAAGCAGTTTAATCGCCGGCAACCGAAAACCCGCGATTTCCCGTAAATCCCGTATAGTCGAATGTATACAAAGAAAGTAAGCAGGGAGTAAACTCATTTCCCGAACGATTTTTAAAATTATTTTTTCACCACTAAAACCCATGAGACTTGTAGTTTTCAAAAATATTTTCATTTTTGATGAGACGCCGAATGAAAGCAGTTTAATCGCCGGCAACCGAAAACCCGCGATTTCCCGTAAATCCCGCTCGGCCCGTATAGTCGAATGTATACAAAGAAAGTAAGCAGGGAGTAAACTCATTTCCCGAACGATTTTTAAAATTATTTTTTCACCACTAAAACCCATGAGACTTGTAGTTTTCAAAAATATTTTCATTTTTGATGAGACGCCGAATGAAAGCAGTTTAATCGCCGGCAACCGAAAACCCGCGATTTCCCGTAAATCCCGTATAGTCGAATGTATACAAAGAAAGTAAGCAGGGAGTAAACTCATTTCCCGAACGATTTTTAAAATTATTTTTTCACCACTAAAACCCATGAGACTTGTAGTTTTCAAAAATATTTTCATTTTTGATGAGACGCCGAATGAAAGCAGTTTAATCGCCGGCAACCGAAAACCCGCGATTTCCCGTAAATCCCGTATAGTCGAATGTATACAAAGAAAGTAAGCAGGGAGTAAACTCATTTCCCGAACGATTTTTAAAATTATTTTTTCACCACTAAAACCCATGAGACTTGTAGTTTTCAAAAATATTTTCATTTTTGATGAGACGCCGAATGAAAGCAGTTTAATCGCCGGCAACCGAAAACCCGCGATTTCCCGTAAATCCCCGTATAGTCGAATGTATACAAAGAAAGTAAGCAGGGAGTAAACTCATTTCCCGAACGATTTTTAAAATTATTTTTTCACCACTAAAACCCATGAGACTTGTAGTTTTCAAAAATATTTTCATTTTTGATGAGACGCCGAATGAAAGCAGTTTAATCGCCGGCAACCGAAAACCCGCGATTTCCCGTAAATCCCGGTCGGCCCGTATAGTCGAATGTATACAAAGAAAGTAAGCAGGGAGTAAACTCATTTCCCGAACGATTTTTAAAATTATTTTTTCACCACTAAAACCCATGAGACTTGTAGTTTTCAAAATATTTTCATTTTTGATGAGACGCCGAATGAAAGCAGTTTAATCGCCGGCAACCGAAAACCCGCGATTTCCCGTAAATCCCGTATAGTCGAATGTATACAAAGAAAGTAAGCAGGGAGTAAACTCATTTCCCGAACGATTTTTAAAATTATTTTTTCACCACTAAAACCCATGAGACTTGTAGTTTTCAAAATATTTTCATTTTTGATGAGACGCCGAATGAAAGCAGTTTAATCGCCGGCAACCGAAAACCCGCGATTTCCCGTAAATCCCGGTCGGCCCGTATAGTCGAATGTATACAAAGAAAGTACAGGGAGTAAACTCATTTCCCGAACGATTTTTAAAATTATTTTTTCACCACTAAAACCCATGAGACTTGTAGTTTTCAAAAATATTTTCATTTTTGATGAGACGCCGAATGAAAGCAGTTTAATCGCCGGCAACCGAAAACCCGCGATTTCCCGTAAATCCCGGCTCGGCCCGTATAGTCGAATGTATACAAAGAAAGTACAGGGAGTAAACTCATTTCCCGAACGATTTTTAAAATTATTTTTTCACCACTAAAACCCATGAGACTTGTAGTTTTCAAAAATATTTTCATTTTTGATGAGACGCCGAATGAAAGCAGTTTAATCGCCGGCAACCGAAAACCCGCGATTTCCCGTAAATCCCGGCGCGGCCCGTATAGTCGAATGTATACAAAGAAAGTAAGCAGGGAGTTAACTCATTTCCCGAACGATTTTTAAAATTATTTTTTCACCACTAAAACCCATGAGACTTGTAGTTTTCAAAAATATTTTCATTTTTGATGAGACGCCGAATGAAAGCAGTTTAATCGCCGGCAACCGAAAACCCGCGATTTCCCGTAAATCCCGTATAGTCGAATGTATACAAAGAAAGTAAGCAGGGAGTAAACTCATTTCCCGAACGATTTTTAAAATTATTTTTTCACCACTAAAACCCATGAGACTTGTAGTTTTCAAAAATATTTTCATTTTTGATGAGACGCCGAATGAAAGCAGTTTAATCGCCGGCAACCGAAAACCCGCGATTTCCCGTAAATCCGGTCGGCCCGTATAGTCGAATGTATACAAAGAAAGTAAGCAGGGAGTAAACTCATTTCCCGAACGATTTTTAAAATTATTTTTTCACCACTAAAACCCATGAGACTTGTAGTTTTCAAAAATATTTTCATTTTTGATGAGACGCCGAATGAAAGCAGTTTAATCGCCGGCAACCGAAAACCCGCGATTTCCCGTAAATCCCGGTCGGCCCGTATAGTCGAATGTATACAAAGAAAGTAAGCAGGGAGTAAACTCATTTCCCGAACGATTTTTAAAATTATTTTTTCACCACTAAAACCCATGAGACTTGTAGTTTTCAAAAATATTTTCATTTTTGATGAGACGCCGAATGAAAGCAGTTTAATCGCCGGCAACCGAAAACCCGCGATTTCCCGTAAATCCCGGCTCGGCCCGTATAGTCGAATGTATACAAAGAAAGTACAGGGAGTAAACTCATTTCCCGAACGATTTTTAAAATTATTTTTTCACCACTAAAACCCATGAGACTTGTAGTTTTCAAAAAATTTTCATTTTTGATGAGACGCCGAATGAAAGCAGTTTAATCGCCGGCAACCGAAAACCCGCGATTTCCCGTAAATCCCGTCGGCCCGTATAGTCGAATGTATACAAAGAAAGTAAGCAGGGAGTAAACTCATTTCCCGAACGATTTTTAAAATTATTTTTTCACCACTAAAACCCATGAGACTTGTAGTTTTCAAAAATATTTTCATTTTTGATGAGACGCCGAATGAAAGCAGTTTAATCGCCGGCAACCGAAAACCCGCGATTTCCCGTAAATCCCGTATAGTCGAATGTATACAAAGAAAGTAAGCAGGGAGTAAACTCATTTCCCGAACGATTTTTAAAATTATTTTTTCACCACTAAAACCCATGAGACTTGTAGTTTTCAAAAATATTTTCATTTTTGATGAGACGCCGAATGAAAGCAGTTTAATCGCCGGCAACCGAAAACCCGCGATTTCCCGTAAATCCCGTCGGCCCGTATAGTCGAATGTATACAAAGAAAGTAAGCAGGGAGTAAACTCATTTCCCGAACGATTTTTAAAATTATTTTTTCACCACTAAAACCCATGAGACTTGTAGTTTTCAAAAATATTTTCATTTTTGATGAGACGCCGAATGAAAGCAGTTTAATCGCCGGCAACCGAAAACCCGCGATTTCCCGTAAATCCCGTCGGCCCGTATAGTCGAATGTATACAAAGAAAGTACAGGGAGTAAACTCATTTCCCGAACGATTTTTAAAATTATTTTTTCACCACTAAAACCCATGAGACTTGTAGTTTTCAAAAATATTTTCATTTTTGATGAGACGCCGAATGAAAGCAGTTTAATCGCCGGCAACCGAAAACCCGCGATTTCCCGTAAATCCCGTAGTCGAATGTATACAAAGAAAGTAAGCAGGGAGTAAACTCATTTCCCGAACGATTTTTAAAATTATTTTTTCACCACTAAAACCCATGAGACTTGTAGTTTTCAAAAATATTTTCATTTTTGATGAGACGCCGAATGAAAGCAGTTTAATCGAACCGAAAACCCGCGATTTCCCGTAAATCCCGGTCGGCCCGTATAGTGAATGTATACAAAGAAAGTAAGCAGGGAGTAAACTCATTTCCCGAACGATTTTTAAAATTATTTTTTCACCACTAAAACCCATGAGACTTGTAGTTTTCAAAAATATTTTCATTTTTGATGAGACGCCGAATGAAAGCAGTTTAATCGCCGGCAACCGAAAACCCGCGATTTCCCGTAAATCCCGGCTCGGCCCGTATAGTCGAATGTATACAAAGAAAGTACCCAGGGAGTAAACTCATTTCCCGAACGATTTTTAAAATTATTTTTTCACCACTAAAACCCATGAGACTTGTAGTTTTCAAAAATATTTTCATTTTTGATGAGACGCCGAATGAAAGCAGTTTAATCGCCGGCAACCGAAAACCCGCGATTTCCCGTAAATCCCGGTCCCGTATAGTCGAATGTATACAAAGAAAGTAAGCAGGGAGTAAACTCATTTCCCGAACGATTTTTAAAATTATTTTTTCACCACTAAAACCCATGAGACTTGTAGTTTTCAAAAATATTTTCATTTTTGATGAGACGCCGAATGAAAGCAGTTTAATCGCCGGCAACCGAAAACCCGCGATTTCCCGTAAATCCCGTCGGCCCGTATAGTCGAATGTATACAAAGAAAGTACAGGGAGTAAACTCATTTCCCGAACGATTTTTAAAATTATTTTTTCACCACTAAAACCCATGAGACTTGTAGTTTTCAAAAATATTTTCATTTTTGATGAGACGCCGAATGAAAGCAGTTTAATCGCCGGCAACCGAAAACCCGCGATTTCCCGTAAATCCCGTATAGTCGAATGTATACAAAGAAAGTAAGCAGGGAGTAAACTCATTTCCCGAACGATTTTTAAAATTATTTTTTCACCACTAAAACCCATGAGACTTGTAGTTTTCAAAATATTTTCATTTTTGATGAGACGCCGAATGAAAGCAGTTTAATCGCCGGCAACCGAAAACCCGCGATTTCCCGTAAATCCCGTCGGCCCGTATAGTCGAATGTATACAAAGAAAGTAAGCAGGGAGTAAACTCATTTCCCGAACGATTTTTAAAATTATTTTTTCACCACTAAAACCCATGAGACTTGTAGTTTTCAAAAAATTTTCATTTTTGATGAGACGCCGAATGAAAGCAGTTTAATCGCCGGCAACCGAAAACCCGCGATTTCCCGTAAATCCCG
>JASGCC010003710.1:0-22829 GCA_030067915.1 Hydractinia echinata | reverse complement strand
AGCTTCAGCAGGATGAGAATTATCTACTTTTGTATACCTTGTTGGTATACGGTATCATATCCCGGTACACCGAACTCGTCGAGGAACCACCCGAGAGCTGGGAAAAGGAACTACTCATTAAACAATATCGCAAGGTACTACGATGCATACAGGGAAAATTAAGATATACTCCACTACCACTTGAATATAAGGCTCGAAATACCAAGCTATGCCCTGCCTGCCGGGGGTCTTTGGTGAACAATCACAGCGATGTGTTGATATGTTGGGGCTGTGCCGGTGTATTTTCAAAAATCCATAATCAAAAGTGGTTATATTATTAGTAAATGAACGTTGTGAGGGAACCCCACACGGCAATCTTTACAGGCCCAACAAGTTGTGGAAAAACACAACTTGTTTTGGATCTCCTCGAGGGTGAGTACAGGCATCACTACCATAATATCGTAATCCTATGCCCTACCATAAGGTGGAATACCACCTACCTTGAAAGAGCCTCACTCTGGAAGGACCCATATGTCTTTTTGATAGACCCCAAAGATCAACTCTTCGAATGGATTCGGAAATTATCCTCATTACTGGCGGGCGAACACACCCTTTTCATAATAGATGATATGATATCTGACGAGAGCCTTGATAAAAAACGTCAACCTTTGCTTGAGCTTGCCATCAGTGGTAGGCACAGGAAGCACAGTTTATGGCTATTAACGCAGAGCTACACGGCTTTGCCCAAGAATTTGAGGAGGCAGAAGAAGCAGTTGTTTGCCTGGTATCCCCATGAGAAGAGTGATATGAAAATGACAGATGAGGAAACTAATATGATTACGGACTGGGATCATATTAAGGCTGAATTGAAAAAATCCGACTATACATATCTATTTGTAAGGCTTAAGCACCCCAGGGCTTGGGAGATTCTTGGGTGACCACAATTTCTATTTGTCCCATAGGGATAAATAGAAATCAATATGGAGGATAGCAGGAAATGTTCGAAATGTAAACACTGTCTTTCCTTGGACAAGTTTAGGATCAAGGGGAATGGTCAACGGACAAAAATGTGTATCAAATGCCTCGATAAAAAGAAGGCGTCGGTTGCGCGTACCAAGTGTCCACATCAAAGGGACAGATCCAAGTGTAAAGAATGTGGGGGAAGTCAAATTTGCCCCCATCAAAGGCGGAGATCCACCTGTAAGGAATGTGGGGGAAGTCAAATATGCCACCATCAAATACAGAGATCCCAATGTAAAGATTGTGGGGGAAGTCAAATTTGCCCCCATCAAAGGCAGAGATCCCAATGTAAAGAATGTGGCGGAAGTCAAATATGCCCCATCAAAGGATAAGATCCATCTGTAAAGAATGTGGGGGAAGTGAAATTTGCAAGCATCAAAGGATAAGATCCACCTGTAAAGAGTGCAAGGGGAGTCAGACTTGCAAGCATGAAAAGGTGAGAGCCTATTGTAAGGACTGTAAAGGCAGCCAGGTTTGTAAACATGAAAAGATTAGATCCAAGTGCCCAATTTGCGACCCTGCCGGTCATCTAGCTCATAATGTAGGAAGCCGAACATACCAGGCCTTACGGGGAAACAAGGAGCTTAGTTCTCGGGAGTATCTCGGGTGCAATATCGCGACGCTTCGGGCACATATCGAAGCCCAGTTTTCCGAGGGCATGACATGGGATAATTATGGGGAGTGGCACATTGATCACATGGTGCCAATTAAATATAAGGAAAAGGGGATGCCCCCACGCTTGAAGTAGTTGTTAGTAGATTGCACTACACCAACACTCAGCCCATGTGGGCAGGCGAAAATATATCCAAGGGTAACCGATATGTCTCGGAATAGGAAGTGCACACCCGGCCAAGCACTAATTTTACTACTCTTTTTTGGGTAGTAAAATTACCATTTATGACCACGGTGAAAATCCTCTGGCTTGCGTCGATATATTAGAAAGATGTCAATAAAGGTTAAGTTGAACGCAGAGACCATCAAAACCCTGTCCAGCAATCAAAATCAACCGCTTTTTAAAAGGGCAGATATTGGCCGCTTTTTGGGTATTGCCAACATAGCGCGCAGTTTTCAATATTTGGCCGGGGAAACTATAAGAAGGCAAGAAATTGAGGGTCTGAGAGCTCAGGGTGCCACCCTAGGCTCTGAAAGAGGGAAAAATCCGCATGATACGTTTGTCACATTGGATCAAGCATTGGAGATTGTGCGTCATTCCCGAAAACCAAAGGCTGCGGGACTAATCAAATGGCTAGCCCGGGCGGGTGTGAAAAAACTACAAGACGAACTTGAGAAGCAGCGTCGGGCCATCGAGGACAGAGATATTGCCGTCGCTATACTCGGGGATGATCTGGAGGATAGGGACAACCAGCTCATGGTGCTGGGGGATGAACTCGAGGCACAGGCCTAGGAAAATGTAAGGCTTCGACAAAGACATGTACCCAAGGCACAGGACCCCAGAAAAGACAACTTCATCATTATACACCGTAAGCACAGCGTACAAGATGACGACGAATACCATCATCTTCCCTATTACTGCACGCGTGTCCAGAGGCGCAATATTAGCAAAAAGCGATTATGGTTCAATAACAACTACCCGGGCGCGGAGGAGATTGTTGTCATCGACAACCCTAACGGCATGCATGCGTTTAATCGGTTTGAAGAGGATGGGCATGTGGAGCGCTGCGGGTGCCACTTTAGGCTTATCGATCTTACCCGAGACGACTTATATGACCTGGGTGTTCCGGCACTAGAGGATTAGGCAGACGATAATTTTACAATTTTAATACCCTTGTGGTATTAAAATTATCATTTTTGACCCTTTCAGCTGTATGTTAAAAGGTAGTGAAATATCAAAAAGATGGAAGCCTATGTACAAAAAATGCAAAAAGGATTACGATATCAGCATACCCGTACTACGATGCTGCATAAAGGCATGATCAGTGATAGGTTATTGCCATACTTAACCGGAAAATTTTAGATATCGAAATGGGGAATATTATGAAGGTTTTGAATACACTACCGATGACGACCTTTTGCACAGGCTAGCGTCAGGCATGAAAGCGTGGGGTACATTTGGAAGAAGCGAGATCAATGAGGAACTTGAGGATCATATTCAAGCCCTAGGACTTCATATCGTTTCAGTTAAGGAGAATAGGTATGGGGCACTATGCTACGAGGTTATCAAAGATGAGGGGCTGAAGCTATCAGATTTAGCCGACATCACAAAAATAGACCATATCCTTAATTTTCCTATACGAGATAGACGCTTGGTTGATATTGATTTGGATATTGAGCCTGATGTCATTAAAGGTATAGTTTATGGGTACCCATTCTATACCCTTCTTCCTTTGCTGTATATAAGGGATCCGAGTAAGTCACTGGAGGATGAACCTCTAGAGGTACTCTTGAAGATACTCTTTACCAAGCCTTGATATGCTCCGGGGGTACCTAAACATCCTCCGGGATCAGCATGAGTTCTTCCGAAACAAAACTGCGATCGGGACCGTCTTTTAAATAGTGTAGCACGCGACTACCTGATACTATACGATCCAACCTGTAAGTATGTTTGCTGTAAAAGGCGTCGGTGGCGCGTCTTTTAGAGTCGCCATGCTCCTCTCCTGGCTGTAGCAGGTACAAGTACAAACCATCCTCAGGTAAGGGTTTTTCTTCGGGGTATTCTTGACTTTTCGCAAGTGGTACCTCATCCATCTTAATTGCTTTGTTAGGCTTCATATTGATCATGGCAGTTTTGCTGCTGTTGAGACATTTGACGATAGTGTACAGGTGCTTGACCCAAATGGTACTATCCTCACCGGAAACTAACTCCTGTGCATCCTGGGGCTTGAATAGCCTTTCAGCAAGTACCTTATTGTAGCTCTCTACAAAGGCTTTAAACGTATGGTGGTACTTAGTGGTGGCACGTTTAATCTCAACGCCCTTATCCTCCAGCAACTTGGCTACATCTGACTTGAACTCAGAACCATTATCACATTGGAAGGTTTTGGGGTAGTGTAAGGGTCCCGCTTTGTAAATGTCCTTTAGCATATCCGCGACCTCGCTAGCCTTTTTGGTACGTAGGGGCCTGGCTACCTTGTACCTTGAGGCCACGTCAATACCTGTCAGAATATACTTGTACGTATTGCCATACAACCGATCATGGGCATGTACAGCAGATCGAGCTGATGCATCTCATTGGGCCTCGTAACAGTAAAATGAGGGTAGTCAATACGTTTTGGGCCTTTGATGTGTCGTAGCCACAAGAGTTGACGAGACAGCCAGTGGGTTACTAGCTTTTTGGAGAGGCCACTCTCCTTCGTAAGGAGTTTGATAGCCTTGCGCCCGACCCACAGATGTTCCGGGGTATAGTAAATTTGGCTTAGATTTTCAGCCTCTTCTTCGGTAAAAACGTGCGTTTTTGACATGTCTTTATTATACATGTTAAAAACGTTCCTACAGATATTTGTAAGCCACGAAGCCTAGCAGGGACAACGAGCCAAGTACGAACGTTAACTCACCATCTTGTTGAGTTTTTGAAGGTGTGTAAAAATCTTTCAACTGTGGGGCCTTCTTGTTTGAAGCTATATAATACTGATACATGTCGTCGTCCAACTCGCGAAGACTCTTCCCGCTTTTATTTGCAGTTCCCTTTCCTTTGCAAACCAATCGAGCTTGGCCTGTCTGGTTCTAATCCATTCGGCCTGGGCATCGTTCAATTTTTCGACGGCCTTGTCATGCCTTTTCCGCTCCGCCTCACCGTGCCCCGAAAGTTTGCTAAATAGATAGTTGGTCCCTGAAAATGCTAATGCATTTATAGCGGCGCCTGCGACAAGAACAGCGATCGTTGCCATACTATTTTATTAGTATTCCACAGAATGATAACGGCCGCCCAGGATGTTTAATTGGGCATCCATCAGCAAGTACACATAACAGCGTATATCCCCGGTTCCGTCGGCCTTTTTGGTCATGTGCAACGTGATCCATCGCTAAGCCTTTGTAGAGGTCTTCCGGAACCATGTAGGGTATGATCGGGAGATGCTCTGAAATCGACGAAGGGCGCATACCGTTCGTTGAAGAATTGCCCAATCGTTACCTCCGAGTCGTGTCCCCCGAGAAGGTTCGCAACCCCCCAAAATGATCCTTACCAAGCATCGCATGTGAATACAGTTCGTTAGGCTCACTTTCCACCGTGATCGATATCTTCTCGATTTTGGGGTTGTAAAAGACCTCATTGACACCAGCGTAAGCCTTCACTTTCCCAGGGTCTATAAAGAGTAGCAAGACACCCTTGAGACTCTTGGCTGGAGTATCAATTTGTAAATTGTAACTCGTGTCAGATTTTTTAAGGGTCACCACCTTGCTTCGAAGTATCCGTTCATAGGGTAACGCGAGACTACTATACCTTGACATATAGCACTCGCGAGACCTCATGGTTTACCTTGTCAAACTCTAAGGCAATATTGGTTATCCTATAGGTAGCATCCGCTGCCTTGGCTGCCGTACTTCCCGCGGCTGCCGTACCTGCATCTTTGATCACGTCGCTGTATGATGCGAAATGTAGGACAAACTGCAATCTGTCATGGAGCCCTGTCTGGTAAAACGGCAGGTCTCTCGTCAATTCAAACATCTTGCCGAGGGGGACGCAAAATGTATTACCATACGCCGCGGCGATGGCTTTCTCTTCATCAGTCCCAACGTACTCAGTAGCTTTGACCTGCAGAGCCCTTATGGTACCGTCATTGGGGTTGATTCCCTCTAAAATCAGGTTGTTCTCCCTATCAAACTTAGGCAGCCACAAGTCTCTGTAGGCCGCGAGCTTGTTGTAGTCACTGATATTCTGTACCTCGTTGCCATTTAGGGTGATGCGTAGATTTCGCACTATACTCTTCCCTATGTTGCTGACTAGAGTACGCTTCGTGTTGGTCCCCGTCAGCACCAGGTCAAACAGTAGCTTGTTGCTACCCGGAAATATGACATCATTATGTCCTAGGTTGGGAATATCCACGTACAAGTCCTCATTCTGGTTGATTGTGGAAGGTATATGACTTACCTTGACGCACTGCCACTTTCCCTTAATTGCAAAAAGCTGTTTCGTTTCTGCGTATGGGTTCAATGTAGTTCCAAATGCACTCATTTATTATGGGGGAAATCTTCTAATAAAATGCCAATTAATCCAGTATTTGATCACGATCTTCCGGATGAGGGGGGCGGGAAAGAAGATAGGCCCGATACTAAGTCAAAACTTCTATCAACACATCAGCTTCCATCAACGCCAGGGCCTTCAACCCAAGGAAAACAACAAGGTGCTCCGGGGTCTATACTTGAGGAGCAGAGGAAAAAATTAGTAAAATCAAAAGTTAAGAGCCTCTACGCTCATTTAAGTCAGGATACGAGGCTGATGGGGAAGCTTATTATGATACCCTACGATGATTTTAGGGTGGAGGGGGGACGTCTTTATTTCAGGGGTATAGGTGCTGGATTTAGATCTTCTGGAGCCATAGTATCAAAATTGAAGGTAGACCTTGTGCGGGCTATGGGTTTCTCGGACTTTGTCACCACACCCAACAGAGGTAGGGCAGCGGCCCAGGCGCTTGGGCAAAAGGTTGATGACATTCTGAGGAAGGATGCCGATAACATTTCCATGGAGTCGATTGAATCAATCGAGGAATATGTAGATGCCACGGAGGATTTTATGGAAGAGACGACTTCATTTACTGATGAAGAAAAACGTGAACTAAATGGGCTTAACCTTGAACTACAGACTATAAGGGGAAGCATTAAACTATTGAAGGCTATGATAATCACATACAATAGCGAGATTATCAGGGCAGAAGGTAATTTGAAAGAACTTGAGGAGAAGAAGGCCAAGCCAGCTGGGGACTATCAAGGATACATTAATAAGAATTTCGGGGGATAACACATCCCTGCTTAAAAAGCTTAAAATTTTGTTCAAGGAACAGGGGATCACTATAGCCAGCATCGTCTCTGCTATTGGTCTACTGATAAGCACCATCGTACTTGCAGCTACGGGAGGGGGTGCCGCAGCGGGTGCCGCAGGGAAGGGGTTTGTGGAGAAGCAGCTTGAAAGGCTCGGAAAGTTTCTGAAGTACCTAGCAGGTAAAGCAGATGCTGCATTGCCGGGGATTATGGGTACCATAGTCTCATTCTTTTTGAGGGTAGCGGCAACTGTTGTCGAATACGCAGCCAGGCATATGTACATGGCAATCGCTGCTGCCGTTGGGTTTGTCGTGGTCTATGTTAGGGGGATCTAATATTTTTTAAGCCATATGAAGGCAATAATAATCCCCACCCCTGTCGTGATTAATGCGGCCTTATTATCCTCATGCTGGTTTTGTGGGTGTTGTTGTTCAGGGGGATGAGGGGGCGTAACATGTTTGGGGGATAGTTTGATATCTGCTATATGTCTTATGGTATGCTCTGTATGCCTAAGGGGTATAGTATGCCTAGGAGGTGTGGTATGTATAGGTATTTTTATAGTATGCTTGAGGGGTGTAGTATGTATGGGTGTATGCTTGAGGGGTGTGGCAGCCGCATGCCTGATAATAGGTTTGTTATTCAGATCAACCTGGGCACCGACATTGACATTGGCAGGTGCGATCAAAATGTTGTTATTATACCCCACAATTTTACCTATTCGCAAATTCATATTGGAGGGCAGCATGTATACGCTGGGCATGACGGCAAAATTGACCGGAGTCCAGGCATATTGCAGCACTTTCTGGAATTCTGTAATATCATGCCCTACGTTCTCTTGGCGTTGTACCATGGCATCAAATTTCTGCATTAAAATCTGTCTTGCTGTATAGTTGTCGGCACCTGAGCTGAGTAAGGATGCCTTTGCCCCTGCATGCGATCCAAGCAATAAGACCACGTAGACGCGAATACTCTCACTTAGCTTGGTCAGACCCTCCGATGTCAAGCCTTGACTTGTGGGGGTGATGAACTTGGCCCAATCACCATCAATTTGTGGCCACCATCTACCGTTAGTCAATGATGCACTTACCGACTTGGTCTTGTACATGCCATTGGGATCCGCGCCATATTCTCTACATACTTGCGCATACCCGGAGGTTGAGTAGGGGTTTGAGTACCCTGAAAACCCATCGTTAAAAGACATGGGTACCTTCATCCTTGCCAGAATACGACGCATGTGGTAGTATACATGGAATTTGAAGATGGAGTTGACAAGTGGTACGGAGCCTGTTAGATGTTTGGTGGAGATGCCTAATGCAGTGCTCGCGCAATGAGTTGCAAAGTTCACCTGAATATTCCAGTAGTCCAGGGCTTGTCCTCTTGTCCAGCCCTGAATGACAGGGTCGTTCAGGTAGGTTGTGGTAACCTTGATTGGGTATTTGGTGAATTTGGGGAATGCCATAGAGATATGCGAGTCTGTAGACACATACAAGTCTTGATGCTCCAAGTTAGTTACACCAAGTGGCCATTCACCCCTGTTGGATTGGTACTTTGTCTTGGAGTTGTATGAATATATGTTCATCTTTGTTTTAAAACTTAGATACCTGAATTCTCGAAAACCAAGTCAAAGAGCACTTTTGGAAGATTTATTCCAGCGGAAACTTTCGATGTATTTGAAAATTATTTTTCTACTGATTATTAGAAGATTTACGGTAGCATAGACTGAATTAGTAGCTTATACTATTCTGAGAACATATATTACACCAATTAAAATCTATGATATCAAAGAGCATTTAAAGAATAGAAATTCCATAAAATGGATCACTGTAAATGACATGATACACAAAAATCTAACAAATTAAAAACATCAAATCAAATATATGCTTAAATAATATAAGAACTAGTTTTAATGAGCATCCGTATGTTCTTATGATACCTTTATTTTGGAATATTTCATCCCAGTAAGCTCATATTTGAAAAATAATTCATTCTCAACTTAAACAAAACGGTCAAAGACCAAATAAGCCAAGAATACTTAGAAATAATTCATTTTTGATGAACTAATCTTCCTAACGCGGATAACTTGTAAATCGCTATTTGCCAAGCGGCTAGAAATTATCAAAACTTTTATGGAATTTTTCGTCTAAAAATGTTCCCATTGTAATATATAAATTTATATTTTTGGTATGAGTTGAGCTTCTTTTTTTAATTTGAGTGAATGAGTTTTTGAAATAAGGAGCTAGCTAGGAATTATGATTCCAAATTTCAAGAGCCTATTTTACCTTTATTTTGGAATATTTCATCCTAGGAAGCTCCAAATAACTTTTTTTTCTTTCATTGCTGTGACGTATCTTAATGGAGGCTACACTGCTAATTACTAACATTTTATTCAAAAACCACTAGTCATATGTTAGAATCGAAGGCAGACACCAATTTACGTTGGAAATTTTAGGCCATTGTATATTTTATGGAGTAATTCATTCCTAAGGTGCTCCAATGGAATAAAACATTTCATTTGTGACTCTACAAACCTTTCTCAATTAGGATAAATTAAAATAGTATGAATTTTCCTGCTGCCGAATTGGTAACAGGGCACTTTAATACGCTAAATATTTTTGATTTTTTAGGAATATCTATTCCAAATGTGCTCTTTTTCCGTTTTTAACCTGCAGAGAAGTGAAATGGAATACAAACTTCCCTTCGTGTTAAATTTGAACGTACAAGTATTTCAAATTCAAAAGATATGGTCCTTGGAATTTTTCATCAATTTCCTTAGTGGATTTTTTTATTCCTTAATTGCTCCAGACTTTAAGTATCAGTATCTTGTGAACGGTATATACGTTTAGCTCCGGGTAAAAGAAAATGGAATTTTTAATCCTTTCTGCCTCTGAAACTCTACATACTGAGTGAGCTGCCTAATTAAATTACCGTCAAATTTGGTCTCGAAAAAAAAGTCCTCAAACTGAATATTTGGCAAAGTAAAAAAAAACACTGACCTATATATTACCGATATATATAAGCCCACGATATTTGAAGACTACCTGGGACAGGATAGTAGAATTGCCCTAAAATCGATAAGCATCAGGCCTGTATGGCTGAACCTTTACAGTGATAATGAATTTGTCATACGTAAGATGGGGCCTGATCAAAGAGAAATTAGGATTGAGATCATGAACGGCCTATATAGGATAGAGGATTTGGCGGCTATTGTGAACAGTCAGGCACAGGACAGGATAAAACTGTTTGTCCTAAAAAATGGACTCTGTTGGCTCCGTGTCACTGACGGGTACACGGTGGTGATTCATCGACAACTGCAGGAGCTTTTGGGCCTACCCTACGATCCTAGTAAAAAGTACTATCAGAAGGGTGATTATGATGCCTTCTATAAGACTGACATTTACATTAGACTACGACTTGTTTGCCCTCAGCTGGATGAATGTGATGCCCTGCTGGATGGAAAAAAATCTAAAATTCTGGCCTTACTTCCCACCAAAGAGCTAACCGCCTGGGGGGATATGCTGACCTGGAGTTTTGATACTCCTATCTACCTACCCCTAAAAGGGTCCACAGATCGCCTAGAATTCATGCTTACAGATGAACATCATCATGAGAAGAATGTATCCTTCACCGGGATAACGATGTGCATTCTCATAGAATAAAAGATGAGCGATATCAGCAAACTATACCCTAGTTTGCCGAGTGCACCTGCACAAGGCGCGGATATGCCGGAGGAAGGAGCGGGACAAACTCGCAAAAAAGTTTAAGATGCATGGGACCTGGTTGAGGTACTGCGATCATGGTATGCTGGGCATCAGTGTAATAACATCAAGTATTGGCATAGGAACAATGCTATCAGGAATGGGCGTACCATTAGCGATGGCAATGGGCGGGCTGACTGTAGCTGTAGGGGTAGGACAGGCAGGTCTTAGGACTGCCGGGAAAAAAATGGGCGTCAAGTCCAAGAAGCATGAGAATATAAGACTATTGGCGGAATCCAAGTTGAACTCTATTATTGACCTAATATCAAAGGCGGTTGAAAATGGGGTGATTGATAAATATGAGTTTAATATGATCGTGAAGGAGAAGCAAAGGTATATGTTGCTAAAGGAACAGATGCGGCAACGTTTTAACCGTATTGCGAACGCCCTCAATGAAGAGGAGCGGGCTCAGCTGGTTGCAAAAGGGAGGCAGGAGGCACATGATGAGATTTTAAAAAACGTCAGGTCTGTACAGTATGTAAGCACTACCTAGAATCCCCACCTGAGTATAAGCCTTAATTTTTTATATTTTATAGGCCATATGATGCCTATGAAATATATGGTTTTTCAGCCCTCCCCTAGCAGCCATTTATTCAGTTTTGTATATTTACATTCAACAACATGGACCTGTGGGTAGTAGTTGCTACCTTGGGCGTATACAGATGATATCGCCAACACACCATTAAGTTTGCAGGGCTCATTATGTGGTACTGATTGGCCATGGAAGTTTGTATTGATCATATCCTTATAGTACTTGAGCTTGGCATTCACGTAACGGTCCTTTTTGACCGGCTCCGTCGTCAATTTTTGAGATATAAGCTCCTCAATCTTGTTCCAAATTTGCCGATATTTTTCAATCCAATCGGGGTACTCCTCAAAATCAATACTCATCGCCGGCACGGCATTGGTATTATATTGACTCACCCCATTGGACAAGACCCCGGGCATCTTTACCCTAAGCGCTACCACGAGGTCTATTGTATGGTACCCTATAATGTACCGTTGATCAGCGCCTTTGTTGGAATGTACTGGATCTGACACTGTCAGGCAGTCCACGTTGATATCATTGATGTCTGTAAAGGTAGTCGCAAAGTTATAGAATTCTCTGGGTTTCACAATTTCATTTTCAAATTTCAGCATTTTGTTTTATTGTAATTCGAACGACCCCAGAGAATTACATGTCATTGTACATACGCATCCATCCCCATTATAGGTGATATATTCCTGATAACAGTACCAGCATAAAAGTTTACCATTTATTTCAAACCTGCGCCCACATCTACACCTATCATATTCATCCAGCATACGTTCACAATCATTACATTTAACGCACATTTATTATCTTACAGCTTTTTGCTGTAAGATAACCTTGACCTTAAGCCCATAATTTTTCAAGGTCTGCCTTTTCATCCTCTGAAAAACACCAATCGATTACCCTATCTGGATGCCAGGCTAATGGAGCCAGCTCCTCCTTAATTCTGGCCTTTTCGGCTTTCCTCTGGTGATAGGCAGGGAGTAGTTCAGGCCACATGTCCCGGGTGACAAACCAGTCCGGGACATATTCGAGCACCCCGAGATACCTTTCAAGGGCCCTGAGGCACATGTCCTGCGTTTTGAGCCGATCCGGTACATATTTGAGCACGCGGGGATCCATTTCAACAGCCATATTGCATATGTACTCTGTCTTGAACTTGTCGGGCACATCCCCGAGCATGTGAGGATCATTATATACTACATTATTGTATATATATGACATCATGAATTGATCCGGGATATACTTGAGCATGCGGGGATCCATTTCAACAGCCATATTGCATATGTACTCCGTCATAAAATGGTCCGGCACATCCCCTAACATGTGGGGGATCATCGTATACTACATTATTGTATATATATATATATATGTATATATATATATATTGATCCGGGATATACTTGAGCATGCGGGGATCCCCCCCAACGGCATTGCAGCACATATCCTGCGTCTTTAACTTATCCGGCACGTACCTGAACAGATGGGGTTTCTTCCAAACGGCCCTATTGCACATGGCATGTGTCTTGAATTGATCCAGTACATATCTGAGCATGCAAGGGTTTCTTTCAACGGCTTCATTGCACATGTATTGATTTAAAAAACGGTCCGGTGTACGTACAAGCAGGCGGGGATTTTTAAGAACTGAATTATTGAACTGATGATGGTATTCCATATCCAGACTTATCATATCTAATAAGCCAGTCCTATTTAAAGCTTTATAATTTTGAAGGCCCCTCTTTTTCGCAGCCTGTCTCATTTTATTTAATTTCATTCGCCCTATTTCTTCATTCATATTGTACAATCTGTACAAAGACAGAGACTTGTAATATTGCTCAATACTAACACATCTTTATTGCGCATGCGTTGATTTTTTGATGATATTTAGTATCATTAGGGAATTACCCCTTTTCTACTTATTTGATGTATGATTTTTGATGTGCGTAGACTAATAGGGAATTGTGTTAGAAATTTACTCATTTGCAGCATTGATTTTTTGATGACGAGGGAATTCCTCTACTAGACACCGTCTATTAGGGGTATATCTATATTAGGTATGGATAAGCACCGCGGGGTATTGGATAATGGGGACTTGCTGTGACGTGTGCGGGACTAATAGGGAATTGTGTTAGAAATTTACTCATTTGCAGCATTGATTTTTTGATGACGAGGGAATTCCTCTACTAGACACCGTCTATTAGGGGTATATCTATATTAGGTATGGATAAGCACCGCAGGGTATTGGATAATGGGGACTTGCTGTGACGTGTGCGGGCGTGCGCGTGCGCCTGTGCTAGAACATACATTTATCCACCCCTGAGGGTGATGTCGATTAAAAAAACACTAAAGAACTTTTAATATAAAAAAATATCAGTAATATTTTTTATTTGTTTTCTTTTAATAAATTGTTTTCAAAAACCATGAATAACAAAAGAATACACAATTAACTGTATATATAAGTATATATATAATAAAAACAAAGATACAACACTGGGTATGCGAAAAATTGATTCCTGTAAAACCCAATAGACAAGTCCTGTTTGTACCATCAGCACATCATATTACTGCAATTTTAAGTAACAAATTTGCAAATGAGAAAAAAATATCACTTATGAAAGACAAGGAATTTATAAAAAGTAGCAGCTTGGATGTGATTCTCAAAAATCTTCAAAAACATATCGGAATAGAAGTAACATCAGGAAAAAAAGTACAGGTACTTCGAACTTCAATACTCAAAAATTGTGTTATTTAATACAACAATAAACGTTAAAACTGAGAAAATGGAGCTGACAGCTATTCTCATAAATCTCTATAACAATATTATGTAAATAATTAATATATATACATAAAATATATTAGGCAACCACATTGTTTTTCTTTCTTATATTTATTGCATTTTTTGAAAGTGAAAAAATATATGTCCGCTACCATCCTTTTATTACTCCAGCGATGATCTGGTGACTCATCTCGCCACATAACTTCATGGTTTTTAACGAGGGTGCCGATAAGCCGCAAACGCCCGCATATATAAGGGCGAGCTTGGGCAACTTTTCGAATTAAATTGACGGTTGTCCGCCGAAACCGCCCGCACTTTTCCGAATACGCCTGAACTCGCCCGGCGCATTCCCGAAATGCAACACCCCGTAACATAAACATGGCGAACAACAGTTGAAAGCATGCATTGAAGAGAAAGGAGTTAATAAAGTTTATGTATAAGTTATTTATCAAGTAAATCTTATTAAAAACCATCAAAAACAGTTCTTTTAAGCACTTCGCTACCACATAGTTAGTTCATTTTAATTTTTATACTTTTTTAAATAATTTGTGCTGAATCATTGAGTGTTTTTTGTGGTGAATCTTTTTTTTTTGTTCGGGCATTGTTCGGTTCTATGTGGGTTTTTTCAGGCGAATATATACCTGAATTTTTTTCAAAACGCCGAACTCGCCAGAAAACGCCCGCACTTTTCATGGTGTATGTGGCTTATCGGCACCCTCATGGTTTTTATTTCATAAAAAACTTTGCAAAAATGCAGGTAAACAAAGTGGATATTTTTCCCGGTTGAACAAAAGATGAATTAGCTAAAACGTCCTAATTTCGTGATTTACGTCTTAATTCTGTGATGCGTTTTTTTTTCAATGTGAGATACGCTAGGCTCTACATATACATACTAAATAATATAAAAGCTCCTACGCAGCTTATTTCTCTTCGATTTGAAAAATCTCAACAACATAACAAATGCAAAATTCTGGACTTCATTGGCGATAAATTTGTGATGTAACCAATGATGTTGTTGTCTATAATAAGGTGAAACCTTGTGTTTACAATTATATTTGATTGATGTCAAGACTTTTGGGGTGAAGAATCATCTGAAATGACAAATTTCAAGATGATCGTATCATCATAATGGAGATACAAAATCATTAGCAACACTGGTAAAAACTTTAGAAATAGAATAAAATGGAATAAAAAATAGAATCAAAGTCTGCAGAATGAATTTCCAAAATGCACCTAATTTAGCTATAGCAGCTATGCGTTGAAGGTTATTCTTCTTTCTTCATAAAGTGCTCAATGTTGTTTCAACAGAGCGAATACACAAGTAAAGAAAACAATGGTTTGTATTTTCTAAACTAATAGTTTCATGCCGCCACACGGACGACAATCTTCAGTAGTAATAAAATCTAACCGTAAAATTTGCAATACAATGATATCAAAAATTACAATACAATGGTATCAAAAATGGACGTAGAAAAGATGTAAAAATGACGTCAGTCGCGTGAGTCGTACTTAGCCAGATAAAATTTGTTCATGTGTCTGCATTTCGCCACAATTTCAGTTCTTTTATTGAGCAGATTGTTATCATGGTAGATTGCAATTTGGTATTTTTCCTTCTGGCAGAGCTGACATGAAACACTTTCCGGGGAAAATGATCTGGATGTCTTTAAGATTTTCCAACTAATATTGGGGTTTCCATTCTGCTTCTTGATTCTCCAAAACTCCATAGACAAGGTCGTGCTGCTTTCGTATTTTTGATGTGCAAATGAAGTCTTGTGAGTCGCGTAGCGTTTTTTGAATGCTGTTTGACAGAGACCAATATACTTTTTTCGCCGTAGTTGGGGAGGTCGGATGTTATCGTTGCCTCATACACGACATTGGAAGCAAGATAGTTTTGGTTCATTGGGCATAGATCTTTCCTCATGCAGTTGCAAGTTCGTTGATTGGTGGGAGGTGTTGGGGGGTTGATTATTTTGTTGTTATGTTAGTTGATAATGGTGTTCATACTCGGCATGCAGCTGTAGCTCAGCTTGATGTTGTTTTTGTTGAACATTTTGTTGAATTTATGTTTTATTGGGAAATATTTTTGGATGAGGTGGAAGAAGAATTTGCCAATATTGGTTTTCAGGTTTTTGTGGTATGGTGGGTTGAACCAGATGATCTTACGTTTTCTGTTTCTGTTGTATGTGGCTTGTTGCTGCTGGTGTGGTTGGAACTTCAGTTGGTGGGTGTACCCAGATCTTTTAAGGGCTTCCTCGTAAAATGCTGTTGATTCTTGGAACACTTCCTCGTTGCATGACGTGTTTGACAGTCTTGTTTCGATCGAGATGGGGATTTGTTTGATAATGTTTGGTGGGTGATTGGACTGTTTATGGACGTAGTTGATGATGTTATCAGGTTTGTGGTATGGTCGGTAGGTTCCGTTTGCAAGGTTGAGCGTCAGGTCGAGGTAGTTAACGATTTTCATGTTGCACTGGATGACAATCTCGAGGCCGTCTTCTTTAAAGATTTTTTGGAAATCTTTTTTGATCTTTTCTGCTTGTGGGCCGCTCAAGTTCTTAAAAGCAGCGAGGCCATCGTCTCGATAAAGTCCAATGGATCTCTTGTCGTACCGGTTCGTGATGATGGATAGGATGTAACAACCTACCAACTCGCACACTTCAGCTCCGTCATATGCTCCCATTGTAACATCAAAAAGCTTCACACCTTTTTTCATCCAGCTTTCGCGGTTGTTGAAGAGAAGTGATTTTCGGGAATGGTAGATGATCTCCTTTTCCTTGTCGTTGATATTTGTTAAAGTATCCGCAAATCGAAGCGAATCTTTCAGAATACTTTCTGTTATGGAAGGGTAAAAGTCCTTGACATCAAACAGCATGAACTTGTTAAGATGTTTGTCTTGAATTCCAGTGAACCACTCGATCACATCTCCGCTGCTGTTCCATTGATTGATCTGAAGACTGTTGCGGATATCTTTGTTGATCTATAATATAATATAATATAATATAATAAGAAGATAAGGACTAAATACATACATTAAAATCCACGACAAGTAACCAGTAACCATCCAACATCCAACACATGTGAGATAAGACTCATAATGGCAGAAAAAATCAGTCAAACTTTTGTACGGAAAGCGAAATATGCGCCTTTTGCACAAAAATGAATAAACGGCGCGCCATTAAACAACTTTTCGTTCCTGAAGTTTCGTTTCCAAACTCTAGCCACCTAAGGTGTGAGTCGGTAACTTGTACAGGAATATGAAATACGTTTATCTTAAGCTAGACTTAACTACACTATAATAAATACAACATTATGAGCACTAGATCTTAAGACATTCTTTTAAAAATCAATGTCAACCCGCTTTATAAATAAAATTTTTACCGCCTCGGCTAGTTTCTCATGTAATCTCGCACATGAATTGGCTCCGCGTAAAATATTCACCAATGTGTTCATTTTTTATTCCGAGACGAAGAAAGGCTAAACCAAACACACATTCCTGCGGATTGTGTGAATAAAGACATGTAATATATTTTAATAACAGCTATTAGTTTTACCTGTATGTACCAATCCAATGCTCAAAAAATGCTAAACTAAGAATATAAAATCAAGAATAAAAAAAGAATTCTAGTAGTTATTTTGAAAAAATTTCTTCCATATAAAAATAAAAACACTGTATGCACGCGATCCACTATATGTTGGCCCGTTCGGCGGGGCGCAATAAATAAAGTTATCCACTTTGGCGGTCACAGACGGACACAACTTTCATATTATATAAGGCGATTACTTTCCCCGACTGTTGTTAATTAGTGGGTATTATTTCCACGGGCACAATGACTAGTCTGTTATAGTAATATGCTACTTCCGTCTGTCTGTCTGTCTGTCTGTGACAGTAGCAAAGAGAATGTTTATATGTCTTATTTGTTTGCTGACAAATATACTGTTGACGTTAATACCTAATGTATTAACGTCAACAGCTAATTTGTCGGCAAACAAATGCAATGCACAAATAACTTTGAGGCCAAATAACGTTAATTAAAGTTAATAAAACGCTTTCTTTTTATATAACATAGCATTTACCATTTTTATTTACATTTTTAATTGTCTATTTGACATTTTTTTTAATGGCGGCTAAATAAGGTGTAGGATGAAAAGACTGCACAGTCTTCTACTCACTCCTGCCATTTTATTCTATGTACCGGATACGTACATATTTATTAATGTAAAAATCTATGCTTGATGTCTATGTAGAACTTTTATCTCTAATTTTAATAGTTTAATAGTTTTATGTTATTTTTTTAAAAACAAAAAAAATTGGAACTGACGTTATCGCGTGTGTTACTAGAGACCAGCTGAGACTAATTTTAGGCCAATCTCCCAAAGCTGGGCCAATCAACCCGTTTCGGAAACGACTAGCTTTGTTTATAATATGGTAAAAAACTATTTCTCACATTCCAAAGGTTTACTACACGAGCGGTTTTCAAAATTGATGCAACAGTACCGGACCTGATCCTTTCTTATCGCTGGTCATTATTGTTATTATTGAAATTATTTACCCAGGATAGCCTCTTCAGTTCCTATTGGTACTGCTATCAACGAGGATCCTGCGAAGGGTGTCCTAGCGCATTTAAGGCTCCCATTTGGGCTACGAAAGTCGTGCAAGCAATCGCTCAACTAGACAACCGCCTAAGATATCAATCCTATTCTCATGTTGAACGCTAAGCAGAGAGGATAGATTCATACTTTTATAGTCTTTGGCATGACTCGGCCGGGGTTTGAACCCAAGACCTTCCGCACTGGAAGCGAACGCTCTACCACAAGGCTATCAGTCTACCCAGAATTTTTAAACAAACCAAAAAAAAAAGGAAATCGGAAATGCCGGTTTATTTATGGAATTTATGGAATTTATGGAATTTATGGAATTTATGGAATATAGGAAAGAAGAGGCCATTTAGAGGGAAGTTTTCTTTGAAATATTTTTTTTTGGAAATTTGTGAAATAGAGATAATAAATTTTCTGGCTAAGTGTATGTGCCTTTTTTACTCGCTGAAAACGAATGAAAACTTTTTTAGAGCCTACCAAAATTTCAAATTCGTCTACACGACATATTTAATCTTTTCAGGCATCACGACATAGCAATATGATCCCTGGGAACGAGGCTGGTGTAAACATTGTTATTGTAGTCAAACTGATTTCAGCACCTGTTGTCTCTTTCTATATCGATGTGACGATACAAACATTGTCTCGCCGACCCAATATGAAATAACAGATAACAGACGATGGGAACGAGGTTGTATTAGAGGAGTAAAAATGTGTTGCCCCTTCATTAGCATAACTTACAATATTTCGCTTGGAAACATAGAGGAACCGTTCCTGCTCGCAAATGATTTAGGTGACGTATCATTGGCCATTTACTATTTTGCGTGCAAAATTTCAGTATTTCAAAATCAAAGCCGTAATTTGCGAATGCCTGGTTCAAACGAAAATATTTGGCCAGGCATTTCTATGTTGCTGCTGTTCTGCGATTTACAATGCTTTAAGCAGTTTCATAAACCTAGTTTAGCCCTATGTCCCTTAATTAAGTGAATGTTCTACAGCAATTTAACTTTGCAGCTAGAGGGCTAATCTTGATAATTTAGGCAGAAACTTAATCTCGCTTATTTTTGCGAAACAACCCACTACTGTAATTGAAGAATTCTTGTCCCCAAAAAAACTTACAGGACCGCTTGTAAGGTACGTTGGTCAAGTATACTTCCTACTCTTTTCAAAAGCCAAACCTCACTCTAGGGACTTAAAAAAGAGGGTCGTCTTAAGCAGGGATCATCTCAAGCAGAGTTCGTCTTAAAACGCCCCTGTAAGACAGTCAGCTTCTGATGTGGCCGTCTCGGACAGGTTTTTCCTTTTAGTCTTGACCATAATCTGTGGAATGCAAGAAACTATTTGGAATTATGCAAACGCTGTGATCTCTACGTTATGTAAACTGTAATGTGGACTTAAATACTTTACTAAGCCTTCTTGTTGCGGTGGAAAAATGGGGGACGTTTGTTTGTTGTTTTTAAAAGAAAAAAATGATCGTATTACGCAGGTATTATCTTGTTGGGAGATACGAAAATCGCGGTCGCTGGTCACGTTTGGCAGGTAGTCGTTCTTAGAGTGACAAATGACCAAAATACACATTGGCGGAACATAAATGCTGTCGTCTAGGACAGGTGGTCGTCCTATACAGGTGATCGTTATAGCAGGATTGACTGTACGTGACCTTCCTATGCCAGAACCTACTATGCCAGAGTGTGGTTGTGCAAAGATAACTTGAGATATAATGTATGTTGACAGTAATCCATACATTAAAAATAGTTGGATGTTACTTAACATATTGCTAGCTAGATAGTTATAATGTACACAAATCTGATTAACAAGTAAACACATTTACAGCTTATCTAGCTTTCCTTCTGTGTGAACATTCATCATTGTTTTTTCCAAGACAACACCGACAAAGAGACGTAAAATACGCCTCGCTCAAATAAAGTTGTAACTCGCCCATGAGTTTTAAGTGCTCTTGATATCTTTCATATGGTTTTAGTGATATTGTGGTTTATTTGATAATAATGACGTAATGCTAAAATATCCACCTAAAGCTGGGGATTTTCAGTGGTAATATATTGCTGTAATGTGAAACGGCCTTTAGTGTATTCCTAGCTAGTCATGTGTTACAAAACCTTGAATAAACTATGGCATATCAACCTGATTGGATAATTAAAAGTTTAATCTTTTTCAAATCCTGCTTTTATAGACGAAAACTAATTAATATCTACTACAAATTGTATAGTGAGAAAGTTGAGATTTAATCTCTTGTCATTAATTTCTAATAGAACGAAAAGGTTTTTATTTTATAATGTTCATACACATTGCTTTTCTGCACTCCTTGTTGCCACAGCAACACAGTTTTCACCAGAAAACGAAACAAAACAACGACACAAGATAAATCGCTACAACAATCATTAGTTTCAAAAAAAAGTTTGGCAAAATATGGTTACAAATTTTTTTTAAAACAATAAACTATAAACATCCGAT
The DNA here is from genome assembly GCA_030067915.1 of Hydractinia echinata. Classification (NCBI taxonomy): domain Eukaryota; kingdom Metazoa; phylum Cnidaria; class Hydrozoa; order Anthoathecata; family Hydractiniidae; genus Hydractinia; species Hydractinia echinata. The sequence continues at coordinate 1,771 of JASGCC010003710.1, read as the reverse complement.
ACAAGTATTATATCTTCAAACATCTTCATATGGGATGCAATATACTTGTCTTTCATACGGTATGTTCGTCTGCTGTTGCATCATGTTCGTATTGTTGAAAATTGTGTTCGAGTGACCTGCACCATGTCGTCTTCCAATTACCAATGTTGAGTTTGTTATAGGGCGACAAAAACAACAACAGCATAGCATGCATGGAATGATTATCGCAAAAATGACAGAAAACACAACAACAGCTTTGACTACTTTGCTTTGATTTCCCACCAATTCTCATCTAAAGATAGGCTCACGACAGTTCTTATGTTCAATTTTAGTCGTGGAAAAAAAGGTCAAACCATAATCACAAGAAAATAGCAGTTGGTTCTTTGTCATAAGCTTTTCTGTAAATTTTGCCAATGTTAATGTAATGGGTATGTAAAATGGGTTTATAAAAATATATTTACCTGTACAGAGTTCACAACGTGCTTGGATTCCTGGAAATTACAAAAATGTACATCTGTTTAAGCGTTTCAGAATTAAAAATACGTTTCCTCAGCAAACTGCACCTATTTTGAATGACTTTGTAGTTACACAAACTACCATTATTGAGCTTCGGAGAGACTACTCAAAAAACAAAACGGCAGGAATTTTTGTGATGTTCTGTGTCGAAAAATAATCAGACATATATGGAAAGTATTTTAATATCTAATGCATCTTCCTTTTCTCTATTATTGGTAACTAACAACTACTTCTATCACTGTTCACTTTGTTTTGCTCATTCCCGGGCAGGGGCGGATCCAACATTTTAACATGTCAGTCACATTTTTTGCGAAGCAAAAAATAAGCGCAGCAATTTGCTGCGCCCAGAACAGCTGGGGGTCATGGGGGCGCTGTAAGACCCCCATAAACTTTCGCTATTTTAAGCCTCTACGCACTATAAACGGCCTAAATAATGTCCAAATTATTAGCTTTGTTAGAGACGTTTTTTACTCTAAAGTTTCGAATGGACAAGAAAATAACAAACCATCTTTTAAAGGGTTGCAAAAAAGTGTAGGAAAAGCAACGGTTTAAATCCATATATTTTAAGACTGTTTCGCCCAATATCAGGGCTCGTCAGCATGTCTAGGAAATGCCTAATAACGTAATATTAGCTATTCCAGACATGGACAGTCTGCTATATGCTAAAGTAGGCTGAACTAAGGAAAGCAGGGAATTAAATAAAATAAATTGATATAACATAAAGAAAGAAAAAAGACATTTATGCGCAGTAAGCTTATTCAAAAAAAGGTGTTTTGCTTTTACTTTTTTGAATTGTTTTAACCAAAATTACAAAAATGGTTGGCTTTAAAATTATCATCATATCCTTCATCAACACCTTGCAGACAAAACAGAATATGAGCCTGAGCATAAGTATTTTTAGCATTTAATGATGTAAATACAGGTTCAACTTTGCACATTGCACCACAGTTAGGAAAATAGGAAATTTGGTTTTTGATGTATCTGTACAGTCTGGAGACACAGCATAATTTTTCTTACCACTGGGAAATTAAAGTATTTGGCGAAAGGTGGCAGAATTTTTCTGTGTTCAGAGTACTTACCATGCTACTGCAACTAGTCTACCAAAACAAACTAAACCAAGACTGATAGTACAAGCAAAAACAGCTTCATTCCCCACAAATTCTATTGTGTTACACCAGTTTAATTGTACAAAGAGGCGTCATCATATGTAAGATGGAATAAATAAATGACTTACCTTGCTGTTTTTCTTAGCAAGAAAGTAAAACAGAATTCTTAA
>JASGCC010003709.1:0-22831 GCA_030067915.1 Hydractinia echinata | reverse complement strand
TGAAAAAATAATTTTAAAAATCGTTCGGGAAATGAGTTTACTCCCTGCTACTTTCTTTGTATACATTCGACTATACGGGCCGAGCCGGGATTTACGGGAAATCGCGGGTTTTCGGTTGCCGGATTAAACTGCTTTCATTCGGCGTCTCATCAAAAATGAAAATTTTTGAAAACTACAAGTCTCATGGGTTTTAGTGGTGAAAAAATAATTTTAAAAATCGTTCGGGAAATGAGTTTACTCCCTGCTTACTTTCTTTGTATACATTCGACTATACGGGATTTACGGGAAATCGCGGGTTTTCGGTTGCCGGCGATTAAACTGCTTTCATTCGGCGTCTCATCAAAAATGAAAATATTTTTGAAAACTACAAGTCTCATGGGTTTTAGTGGTGAAAAAATAATTTTAAAAATCGTTCGGGAAATGAGTTTACTCCCTGCTTACTTTCTTTGTATACATTCGACTATACGGGATTTACGGGAAATCGCGGGTTTTCGGTTGCCGGCGATTAAACTGCTTTCATTCGGCGTCTCATCAAAAATGAAAATATTTTTGAAAACTACAAGTCTCATGGGTTTTAGTGGTGAAAAAATAATTTTAAAAATCGTTCGGGAAATGAGTTTACTCCCTGCTACTTTCTTTGTATACATTCGACTATACGGGCCGAATTTACGGGAAATCGCGGGTTTTCGGTTGCCGGCGATTAAACTGCTTTCATTCGGCGTCTCATCAAAAATGAAAATATTTTTGAAAACTACAAGTCTCATGGGTTTTAGTGGTGAAAAAATAATTTTAAAAATCGTTCGGGAAATGAGTTTACTCCCTGCTTACTTTCTTTGTATACATTCGACTATACGGGCCGAGCCGGGATTTACGGGAAATCGCGGGTTTTCGGTTGCCGGCGATTAAACTGCTTTCATTCGGCGTCTCATCAAAAATGAAAATATTTTTGAAAACTACAAGTCTCATGGGTTTTAGTGGTGAAAAAATAATTTTAAAAATCGTTCGGGAAATGAGTTTACTCCCTGACTTTCTTTGTATACATTCGACTATACGGCCGAGCCGGGATTTACGGGAAATCGCGGGTTTTCGGTTGCCGGCGATTAAACTGCTTTCATTCGGCGTCTCATCAAAAATGAAAATATTTTTGAAAACTACAAGTCTCATGGGTTTTAGTGGTGAAAAAATAATTTTAAAAATCGTTCGGGAAATGAGTTTACTCCCTGCTTACTTTCTTTGTATACATTCGACTATACGGGATTTACGGGAAATCGCGGGTTTTCGGTTGCCGGCGATTAAACTGCTTTCATTCGGCGTCTCATCAAAAATGAAAATATTTTTGAAAACTACAAGTCTCATGGGTTTTAGTGGTGAAAAAATAATTTTAAAAATCGTTCGGGAAATGAGTTTACTCCCTGCTACTTTCTTTGTATACATTCGACTATACGGGATTTACGGGAAATCGCGGGTTTTCGGTTGCCGGCGATTAAACTGCTTTCATTCGGCGTCTCATCAAAAATGAAAATATTTTTGAAAACTACAAGTCTCATGGGTTTTAGTGGTGAAAAAATAATTTTAAAAATCGTTCGGGAAATGAGTTTACTCCCTGCTTACTTTCTTTGTATACATTCGACTATACGGGCCGATCGGGATTTACGGGAAATCGCGGGTTTTCGGTTGCCGGCGATTAAACTGCTTTCATTCGGCGTCTCATCAAAAATGAAAATATTTTTGAAAACTACAAGTCTCATGGGTTTTAGTGGTGAAAAAATAATTTTAAAAATCGTTCGGGAAATGAGTTTACTCCCTGCTTACTTTCTTTGTATACATTCGACTATACGGGATTTACGGGAAATCGCGGGTTTTCGGTTGCCGGCGATTAAACTGCTTTCATTCGGCGTCTCATCAAAAATGAAAATATTTTTGAAAACTACAAGTCTCATGGGTTTTAGTGGTGAAAAAATAATTTTAAAAATCGTTCGGGAAATGAGTTTACTCCCTGCTTACTTTCTTTGTATACATTCGACTATACGGGAGCCGGGATTTACGGGAAATCGCGGGTTTTCGGTTGCCGGATTAAACTGCTTTCATTCGGCGTCTCATCAAAAATGAAAATATTTTTGAAAACTACAAGTCTCATGGGTTTTAGTGGTGAAAAAATAATTTTAAAAATCGTTCGGGAAATGAGTTTACTCCCTGCTACTTTCTTTGTATACATTCGACTATACGGCCGAGCCGGGATTTACGGGAAATCGCGGGTTTTCGGTTGCCGGATTAAACTGCTTTCATTCGGCGTCTCATCAAAAATGAAAATATTTTTGAAAACTACAAGTCTCATGGGTTTTAGTGGTGAAAAAATAATTTTAAAAATCGTTCGGGAAATGAGTTTACTCCCTGCTTACTTTCTTTGTATACATTCGACTATACGGGATTTACGGGAAATCGCGGGTTTTCGGTTGCCGGCGATTAAACTGCTTTCATTCGGCGTCTCATCAAAAATGAAAATATTTTTGAAAACTACAAGTCTCATGGGTTTTAGTGGTGAAAAAATAATTTTAAAAATCGTTCGGGAAATGAGTTTACTCCCTGCTACTTTCTTTGTATACATTCGACTATACGGGCCGAGCCGGGATTTACGGGAAATCGCGGGTTTTCGGTTGCCGGCGATTAAACTGCTTTCATTCGGCGTCTCATCAAAAATGAAAATATTTTTCAAAACTACAAGTCTCATGGGTTTTAGTGGTGAAAAAATAATTTTAAAAATCGTTCGGGAAATGAGTTTACTCCCTGGGTACTTTCTTTGTATACATTCCACTATACGGGCCGAGCCGGGATTTACGGGAAATCGCGGGTTTTCGGTTGCCGGCGATTAAACTGCTTTCATTCGGCGTCTCATCAAAAATGAAAATATTTTTGAAAACTACAAGTCTCATGGGTTTTAGTGGTGAAAAAATAATTTTAAAAATCGTTCGGGAAATGAGTTTACTCCCTGCTTACTTTCTTTGTATACATTCGACTATACGGGATTTACGGGAAATCGCGGGTTTTCGGTTGCCGGCGATTAAGCTGCTTTCATTCGGCGTCTCATCAAAAATGAAAATATTTTTGAAAACTACAAGTCTCATGGGTTTTAGTGGTGAAAAAATAATTTTAAAAATCGTTCGGGAAATGAGTTTACTCCCTGCTACTTTCTTTGTATACATTCGACTATACGGCCGAGCCGGGATTTACGGGAAATCGCGGGTTTTCGGTTGCCGGCGATTAAACTGCTTTCATTCGGCGTCTCATCAAAAATGAAAATATTTTTGAAAACTACAAGTCTCATGGGTTTTAGTGGTGAAAAAATAATTTTAAAAATCGTTCGGGAAATGAGTTTACTCCCTGCTTACTTTCTTTGTATACATTCGACTATACGGGATTTACGGGAAATCGCGGGTTTTCGGTTGCCGGCGATTAAACTGCTTTCATTCGGCGTCTCATCAAAAATGAAAATATTTTTGAAAACTACAAGTCTCATGGGTTTTAGTGGTGAAAAAATAATTTTAAAAATCGTTCGGGAAATGAGTTTACTCCCTGCTTACTTTCTTTGTATACATTCGACTATACGGGATTTACGGGAAATCGCGGGTTTTCGGTTGCCGGCGATTAAACTGCTTTCATTCGGCGTCTCATCAAAAATGAAAATATTTTTGAAAACTACAAGTCTCATGGGTTTTAGTGGTGAAAAAATAATTTTAAAAATCGTTCGGGAAATGAGTTTACTCCCTGCTTACTTTCTTTGTATACATTCGACTATACGGGCCGATCGGGATTTACGGGAAATCGCGGGTTTTCGGTTGCCGGCGATTAAACTGCTTTCATTCGGCGTCTCATCAAAAATGAAAATATTTTTGAAAACTACAAGTCTCATGGGTTTTAGTGGTGAAAAAATAATTTTAAAAATCGTTCGGGAAATGAGTTTACTCCCTGCTTACTTTCTTTGTATACATTCGACTATACGGGATTTACGGGAAATCGCGGGTTTTCGGTTGCCGGCGATTAAACTGCTTTCATTCGGCGTCTCATCAAAAATGAAAATATTTTGAAAACTACAAGTCTCATGGGTTTTAGTGGTGAAAAAATAATTTTAAAAATCGTTCGGGAAATGAGTTTACTCCCTGCTTACTTTCTTTGTATACATTCGACTATACGGGAGCATTTACGGGAAATCGCGGGTTTTCGGTTGCCGGATTAAACTGCTTTCATTCGGCGTCTCATCAAAAATGAAAATATTTTTGAAAACTACAAGTCTCATGGGTTTTAGTGGTGAAAAAATAATTTTAAAAATCGTTCGGGAAATGAGTTTACTCCCTGCTTACTTTCTTTGTATACATTCGACTATACGGGATTTACGGGAAATCGCGGGTTTTCGGTTGCCGGCGATTAAACTGCTTTCATTCGGCGTCTCATCAAAAATGAAAATATTTTTGAAAACTACAAGTCTCATGGGTTTTAGTGGTGAAAAAATAATTTTAAAAATCGTTCGGGAAATGAGTTTACTCCCTGCTTACTTTCTTTGTATACATTCGACTATACGGGATTTACGGGAAATCGCGGGTTTTCGGTTGCCGGCGATTAAACTGCTTTCATTCGGCGTCTCATCAAAAATGAAAATATTTTTGAAAACTACAAGTCTCATGGGTTTTAGTGGTGAAAAAATAATTTTAAAAATCGTTCGGGAAATGAGTTTACTCCCTGCTTACTTTCTTTGTATACATTCGACTATACGGGAATTTACGGGAAATCGCGGGTTTTCGGTTGCCGGCGATTAAACTGCTTTCATTCGGCGTCTCATCAAAAATGAAAATATTTTTGAAAACTACAAGTCTCATGGGTTTTAGTGGTGAAAAAATAATTTTAAAAATCGTTCGGGAAATGAGTTTACTCCCTGCTTACTTTCTTTGTATACATTCGACTATACGGGATTTACGGGAAATCGCGGGTTTTCGGTTGCCGGCGATTAAACTGCTTTCATTCGGCGTCTCATCAAAAATGAAAATATTTTTGAAAACTACAAGTCTCATGGGTTTTAGTGGTGAAAAAATAATTTTAAAAATCGTTCGGGAAATGAGTTTACTCCCTTACTTTCTTTGTATACATTCGACTATACGGGATTTACGGGAAATCGCGGGTTTTTTGCCGGCGATTAAACTGCTTTCATTCGGCGTCTCATCAAAAATGAAAATATTTTTGAAAACTACAAGTCTCATGGGTTTTAGTGGTGAAAAAATAATTTTAAAAATCGTTCGGGAAATGAGTTTACTCCCTGCTTACTTTCTTTGTATACATTCGACTATACGGGATCGGGATTTACGGGAAATCGCGGGTTTTCGGTTGCCGGATTAAACTGCTTTCATTCGGCGTCTCATCAAAAATGAAAATATTTTTGAAAACTACAAGTCTCATGGGTTTTAGTGGTGAAAAAATAATTTTAAAAATCGTTCGGGAAATGAGTTTACTCCCTGCTTACTTTCTTTGTATACATTCGACTATACGGGATTTACGGGAAATCGCGGGTTTTCGGTTGCCGGCGATTAAACTGCTTTCATTCGGCGTCTCATCAAAAATGAAAATATTTTTGAAAACTACAAGTCTCATGGGTTTTAGTGGTGAAAAAATAATTTTAAAAATCGTTCGGGAAATGAGTTTACTCCCTGCTTACTTTCTTTGTATACATTCGACTATACGGCCGAGGATTTACGGGAAATCGCGGGTTTTCGGTTGCCGATTAAACTGCTTTCATTCGGCGTCTCATCAAAAATGAAAATATTTTTGAAAACTACAAGTCTCATGGGTTTTAGTGGTGAAAAAATAATTTTAAAAATCGTTCGGGAAATGAGTTTACTCCCTGCTTACTTTCTTTGTATACATTCGACTATACGGGATTTACGGGAAATCGCGGGTTTTCGGTTGCCGGCGATTAAACTGCTTTCATTCGGCGTCTCATCAAAAATGAAAATATTTTTGAAAACTACAAGTCTCATGGGTTTTAGTGGTGAAAAAATAATTTTAAAAATCGTTCGGGAAATGAGTTTACTCCCTGCTACTTTCTTTGTATACATTCGACTATACGGGATTTACGGGAAATCGCGGGTTTTCGGTTGCCGGCGATTAAACTGCTTTCATTCGGCGTCTCATCAAAAATGAAAATATTTTTGAAAACTACAAGTCTCATGGGTTTTAGTGGTGAAAAAATAATTTTAAAAATCGTTCGGGAAATGAGTTTACTCCCTGCTTACTTTCTTTGTATACATTCGACTATACGGGATTATTTACGGGAAATCGCGGGTTTTCGGTTGCCGGCGATTAAACTGCTTTCATTCGGCGTCTCATCAAAAATGAAAATATTTTTGAAAACTACAAGTCTCATGGGTTTTAGTGGTGAAAAAATAATTTTAAAAATCGTTCGGGAAATGAGTTTACTCCCTGCTTACTTTCTTTGTATACATTCGACTATACGGGATTTACGGGAAATCGCGGGTTTTCGGTTGCCGGCGATTAAACTGCTTTCATTCGGCGTCTCATCAAAAATGAAAATATTTTTGAAAACTACAAGTCTCATGGGTTTTAGTGGTGAAAAAATAATTTTAAAAATCGTTCGGGAAATGAGTTTACTCCCTGCTTACTTTCTTTGTATACATTCGACTATACGGGATTTACGGGAAATCGCGGGTTTTCGGTTGCCGGCGATTAAACTGCTTTCATTCGGCGTCTCATCAAAAATGAAAATATTTTTGAAAACTACAAGTCTCATGGGTTTTAGTGGTGAAAAAATAATTTTAAAAATCGTTCGGGAAATGAGTTTACTCCCTGCTTACTTTCTTTGTATACATTCGACTATACGGGATTTACGGGAAATCGCGGGTTTTCGGTTGCCGGATTAAACTGCTTTCATTCGGCGTCTCATCAAAAATGAAAATATTTTTGAAAACTACAAGTCTCATGGGTTTTAGTGGTGAAAAAATAATTTTAAAAATCGTTCGGGAAATGAGTTTACTCCCTGCTTACTTTCTTTGTATACATTCGACTATACGGGATTTACGGGAAATCGCGGGTTTTCGGTTGCCGGCGATTAAACTGCTTTCATTCGGCGTCTCATCAAAAATGAAAATATTTTTGAAAACTACAAGTCTCATGGGTTTTAGTGGTGAAAAAATAATTTTAAAAATCGTTCGGGAAATGAGTTTACTCCCTGCTTACTTTCTTTGTATACATTCGACTATACGGGCCGAGCCGGATTTACGGGAAATCGCGGGTTTTCGGTTGCCGGCGATTAAACTGCTTTCATTCGGCGTCTCATCAAAAATGAAAATATTTTTGAAAACTACAAGTCTCATGGGTTTTAGTGGTGAAAAAATAATTTTAAAAATCGTTCGGGAAATGAGTTTACTCCCTGCTTACTTTCTTTGTATACATTCGACTATACGGGATTTACGGGAAATCGCGGGTTTTCGGTTGCCGGCGATTAAACTGCTTTCATTCGGCGTCTCATCAAAAATGAAAATATTTTTGAAAACTACAAGTCTCATGGGTTTTAGTGGTGAAAAAATAATTTTAAAAATCGTTCGGGAAATGAGTTTACTCCCTGCTTACTTTCTTTGTATACATTCGACTATACGGGCCGAGCGGATTTACGGGAAATCGCGGGTTTTCGGTTGCCGGCGATTAAACTGCTTTCATTCGGCGTCTCATCAAAAATGAAAATATTTTTGAAAACTACAAGTCTCATGGGTTTTAGTGGTGAAAAAATAATTTTAAAAATCGTTCGGGAAATGAGTTTACTCCCTGCTTACTTTCTTTGTATACATTCGACTATACGGGAGCGGGATTTACGGGAAATCGCGGGTTTTCGGTTGCCGGCGATTAAACTGCTTTCATTCGGCGTCTCATCAAAAATGAAAATATTTTTGAAAACTACAAGTCTCATGGGTTTTAGTGGTGAAAAAATAATTTTAAAAATCGTTCGGGAAATGAGTTTACTCCCTGCTTACTTTCTTTGTATACATTCGACTATACGGGATTTACGGGAAATCGCGGGTTTTCGGTTGCCGGCGATTAAACTGCTTTCATTCGGCGTCTCATCAAAAATGAAAATATTTTTGAAAACTACAAGTCTCATGGGTTTTAGTGGTGAAAAAATAATTTTAAAAATCGTTCGGGAAATGAGTTTACTCCCTGCTTACTTTCTTTGTATACATTCGACTATACGGGATATTTACGGGAAATCGCGGGTTTTCGGTTGCCGGCGATTAAACTGCTTTCATTCGGCGTCTCATCAAAAATGAAAATATTTTTGAAAACTACAAGTCTCATGGGTTTTAGTGGTGAAAAAATAATTTTAAAAATCGTTCGGGAAATGAGTTTACTCCCTGCTTACTTTCTTTGTATACATTCGACTATACGGGATGGGATTTACGGGAAATCGCGGGTTTTCGGTTGCCGGCGATTAAACTGCTTTCATTCGGCGTCTCATCAAAAATGAAAATATTTTTGAAAACTACAAGTCTCATGGGTTTTAGTGGTGAAAAAATAATTTTAAAAATCGTTCGGGAAATGAGTTTACTCCCTGCTTACTTTCTTTGTATACATTCGACTATACGGGATTTACGGGAAATCGCGGGTTTTCGGTTGCCGGCGATTAAACTGCTTTCATTCGGCGTCTCATCAAAAATGAAAATATTTTTGAAAACTACAAGTCTCATGGGTTTTAGTGGTGAAAAAATAATTTTAAAAATCGTTCGGGAAATGAGTTTACTCCCTGCTTACTTTCTTTGTATACATTCGACTATACGGGATTTACGGGAAATCGCGGGTTTTCGGTTGCCGGCGATTAAACTGCTTTCATTCGGCGTCTCATCAAAAATGAAAATATTTTTGAAAACTACAAGTCTCATGGGTTTTAGTGGTGAAAAAATAATTTTAAAAATCGTTCGGGAAATGAGTTTACTCCCTGCTTACTTTCTTTGTATACATTCGACTATACGGGATTTACGGGAAATCGCGGGTTTTCGGTTGCCGGCGATTAAACTGCTTTCATTCGGCGTCTCATCAAAAATGAAAATATTTTTGAAAACTACAAGTCTCATGGGTTTTAGTGGTGAAAAAATAATTTTAAAAATCGTTCGGGAAATGAGTTTACTCCCTGCTTACTTTCTTTGTATACATTCGACTATACGGGATTTACGGGAAATCGCGGGTTTTCGGTTGCCGGCGATTAAACTGCTTTCATTCGGCGTCTCATCAAAAATGAAAATATTTTTGAAAACTACAAGTCTCATGGGTTTTAGTGGTGAAAAAATAATTTTAAAAATCGTTCGGGAAATGAGTTTACTCCCTGCTTACTTTCTTTGTATACATTCGACTATACGGGATTTACGGGAAATCGCGGGTTTTCGGTTGCCGGCGATTAAACTGCTTTCATTCGGCGTCTCATCAAAAATGAAAATATTTTTGAAAACTACAAGTCTCATGGGTTTTAGTGGTGAAAAAATAATTTTAAAAATCGTTCGGGAAATGAGTTTACTCCCTGCTTACTTTCTTTGTATACATTCGACTATACGGGATTTACGGGAAATCGCGGGTTTTCGGTTGCCGGCGATTAAACTGCTTTCATTCGGCGTCTCATCAAAAATGAAAATATTTTTGAAAACTACAAGTCTCATGGGTTTTAGTGGTGAAAAAATAATTTTAAAAATCGTTCGGGAAATGAGTTTACTCCCTGCTTACTTTCTTTGTATACATTCGACTATACGGGATTTACGGGAAATCGCGGGTTTTCGGTTGCCGGCGATTAAACTGCTTTCATTCGGCGTCTCATCAAAAATGAAAATATTTTTGAAAACTACAAGTCTCATGGGTTTTAGTGGTGAAAAAATAATTTTAAAAATCGTTCGGGAAATGAGTTTACTCCCTGCTTACTTTCTTTGTATACATTCGACTATACGGGAATTTACGGGAAATCGCGGGTTTTCGGTTGCCGGCGATTAAACTGCTTTCATTCGGCGTCTCATCAAAAATGAAAATATTTTTGAAAACTACAAGTCTCATGGGTTTTAGTGGTGAAAAAATAATTTTAAAAATCGTTCGGGAAATGAGTTTACTCCCTGCTTACTTTCTTTGTATACATTCGACTATACGGCGAGCCGTTTACGGGAAATCGCGGGTTTTCGGTTGCCGGCGATTAAACTGCTTTCATTCGGCGTCTCATCAAAAATGAAAATATTTTTGAAAACTACAAGTCTCATGGGTTTTAGTGGTGAAAAAATAATTTTAAAAATCGTTCGGGAAATGAGTTTACTCCCTGCTTACTTTCTTTGTATACATTCGACTATACGGGATTTACGGGAAATCGCGGGTTTTCGGTTGCCGGCGATTAAACTGCTTTCATTCGGCGTCTCATCAAAAATGAAAATATTTTTGAAAACTACAAGTCTCATGGGTTTTAGTGGTGAAAAAATAATTTTAAAAATCGTTCGGGAAATGAGTTTACTCCCTGCTTACTTTCTTTGTATACATTCGACTATACGGGATTTACGGGAAATCGCGGGTTTTCGGTTGCCGGCGATTAAACTGCTTTCATTCGGCGTCTCATCAAAAATGAAAATATTTTTGAAAACTACAAGTCTCATGGGTTTTAGTGGTGAAAAAATAATTTTAAAAATCGTTCGGGAAATGAGTTTACTCCCTGCTTACTTTCTTTGTATACATTCGACTATACGGGATTTACGGGAAATCGCGGGTTTTCGGTTGCCGGCGATTAAACTGCTTTCATTCGGCGTCTCATCAAAAATGAAAATATTTTTGAAAACTACAAGTCTCATGGGTTTTAGTGGTGAAAAAATAATTTTAAAAATCGTTCGGGAAATGAGTTTACTCCCTGCTTACTTTCTTTGTATACATTCGACTATACGGGATTTACGGGAAATCGCGGGTTTTCGGTTGCCGGCGATTAAACTGCTTTCATTCGGCGTCTCATCAAAAATGAAAATATTTTTGAAAACTACAAGTCTCATGGGTTTTAGTGGTGAAAAAATAATTTTAAAAATCGTTCGGGAAATGAGTTTACTCCCTGCTTACTTTCTTTGTATACATTCGACTATACGGGATTTACGGGAAATCGCGGGTTTTCGGTTGCCGGCGATTAAACTGCTTTCATTCGGCGTCTCATCAAAAATGAAAATATTTTTGAAAACTACAAGTCTCATGGGTTTTAGTGGTGAAAAAATAATTTTAAAAATCGTTCGGGAAATGAGTTTACTCCCTGCTTACTTTCTTTGTATACATTCGACTATACGGGATTTACGGGAAATCGCGGGTTTTCGGTTGCCGGCGATTAAACTGCTTTCATTCGGCGTCTCATCAAAAATGAAAATATTTTTGAAAACTACAAGTCTCATGGGTTTTAGTGGTGAAAAAATAATTTTAAAAATCGTTCGGGAAATGAGTTTACTCCCTGCTTACTTTCTTTGTATACATTCGACTATACGGGATTTACGGGAAATCGCGGGTTTTCGGTTGCCGGCGATTAAACTGCTTTCATTCGGCGTCTCATCAAAAATGAAAATATTTTTGAAAACTACAAGTCTCATGGGTTTTAGTGGTGAAAAAATAATTTTAAAAATCGTTCGGGAAATGAGTTTACTCCCTGCTTACTTTCTTTGTATACATTCGACTATACGGGATTTACGGGAAATCGCGGGTTTTCGGTTGCCGGCGATTAAACTGCTTTCATTCGGCGTCTCATCAAAAATGAAAATATTTTTGAAAACTACAAGTCTCATGGGTTTTAGTGGTGAAAAAATAATTTTAAAAATCGTTCGGGAAATGAGTTTACTCCCTGCTTACTTTCTTTGTATACATTCGACTATACGGGATTTACGGGAAATCGCGGGTTTTCGGTTGCCGGCGATTAAACTGCTTTCATTCGGCGTCTCATCAAAAATGAAAATATTTTTGAAAACTACAAGTCTCATGGGTTTTAGTGGTGAAAAAATAATTTTAAAAATCGTTCGGGAAATGAGTTTACTCCCTGCTTACTTTCTTTGTATACATTCGACTATACGGGATTTACGGGAAATCGCGGGTTTTCGGTTGCCGGCGATTAAACTGCTTTCATTCGGCGTCTCATCAAAAATGAAAATATTTTTGAAAACTACAAGTCTCATGGGTTTTAGTGGTGAAAAAATAATTTTAAAAATCGTTCGGGAAATGAGTTTACTCCCTGCTTACTTTCTTTGTATACATTCGACTATACGGGATTTACGGGAAATCGCGGGTTTTCGGTTGCCGGCGATTAAACTGCTTTCATTCGGCGTCTCATCAAAAATGAAAATATTTTTGAAAACTACAAGTCTCATGGGTTTTAGTGGTGAAAAAATAATTTTAAAAATCGTTCGGGAAATGAGTTTACTCCCTGCTTACTTTCTTTGTATACATTCGACTATACGGGATTTACGGGAAATCGCGGGTTTTCGGTTGCCGGCGATTAAACTGCTTTCATTCGGCGTCTCATCAAAAATGAAAATATTTTTGAAAACTACAAGTCTCATGGGTTTTAGTGGTGAAAAAATAATTTTAAAAATCGTTCGGGAAATGAGTTTACTCCCTGCTTACTTTCTTTGTATACATTCGACTATACGGGATTTACGGGAAATCGCGGGTTTTCGGTTGCCGGCGATTAAACTGCTTTCATTCGGCGTCTCATCAAAAATGAAAATATTTTTGAAAACTACAAGTCTCATGGGTTTTAGTGGTGAAAAAATAATTTTAAAAATCGTTCGGGAAATGAGTTTACTCCCTGCTTACTTTCTTTGTATACATTCGACTATACGGGATTTACGGGAAATCGCGGGTTTTCGGTTGCCGGCGATTAAACTGCTTTCATTCGGCGTCTCATCAAAAATGAAAATATTTTTGAAAACTACAAGTCTCATGGGTTTTAGTGGTGAAAAAATAATTTTAAAAATCGTTCGGGAAATGAGTTTACTCCCTGCTTACTTTCTTTGTATACATTCGACTATACGGGATTTACGGGAAATCGCGGGTTTTCGGTTGCCGGCGATTAAACTGCTTTCATTCGGCGTCTCATCAAAAATGAAAATATTTTTGAAAACTACAAGTCTCATGGGTTTTAGTGGTGAAAAAATAATTTTAAAAATCGTTCGGGAAATGAGTTTACTCCCTGCTTACTTTCTTTGTATACATTCGACTATACGGGATTTTACGGGAAATCGCGGGTTTTCGGTTGCCGGCGATTAAACTGCTTTCATTCGGCGTCTCATCAAAAATGAAAATATTTTTGAAAACTACAAGTCTCATGGGTTTTAGTGGTGAAAAAATAATTTTAAAAATCGTTCGGGAAATGAGTTTACTCCCTGCTTACTTTCTTTGTATACATTCGACTATACGGGATTTACGGGAAATCGCGGGTTTTCGGTTGCCGGCGATTAAACTGCTTTCATTCGGCGTCTCATCAAAAATGAAAATATTTTTGAAAACTACAAGTCTCATGGGTTTTAGTGGTGAAAAAATAATTTTAAAAATCGTTCGGGAAATGAGTTTACTCCCTGCTTACTTTCTTTGTATACATTCGACTATACGGGATTTACGGGAAATCGCGGGTTTTCGGTTGCCGGCGATTAAACTGCTTTCATTCGGCGTCTCATCAAAAATGAAAATATTTTTGAAAACTACAAGTCTCATGGGTTTTAGTGGTGAAAAAATAATTTTAAAAATCGTTCGGGAAATGAGTTTACTCCCTGCTTACTTTCTTTGTATACATTCGACTATACGGGATTTACGGGAAATCGCGGGTTTTCGGTTGCCGGCGATTAAACTGCTTTCATTCGGCGTCTCATCAAAAATGAAAATATTTTTGAAAACTACAAGTCTCATGGGTTTTAGTGGTGAAAAAATAATTTTAAAAATCGTTCGGGAAATGAGTTTACTCCCTGCTTACTTTCTTTGTATACATTCGACTATACGGGATTTACGGGAAATCGCGGGTTTTCGGTTGCCGGCGATTAAACTGCTTTCATTCGGCGTCTCATCAAAAATGAAAATATTTTTGAAAACTACAAGTCTCATGGGTTTTAGTGGTGAAAAAATAATTTTAAAAATCGTTCGGGAAATGAGTTTACTCCCTGCTTACTTTCTTTGTATACATTCGACTATACGGGATTTACGGGAAATCGCGGGTTTTCGGTTGCCGGCGATTAAACTGCTTTCATTCGGCGTCTCATCAAAAATGAAAATATTTTTGAAAACTACAAGTCTCATGGGTTTTAGTGGTGAAAAAATAATTTTAAAAATCGTTCGGGAAATGAGTTTACTCCCTGCTTACTTTCTTTGTATACATTCGACTATACGGGATTTACGGGAAATCGCGGGTTTTCGGTTGCCGGCGATTAAACTGCTTTCATTCGGCGTCTCATCAAAAATGAAAATATTTTTGAAAACTACAAGTCTCATGGGTTTTAGTGGTGAAAAAATAATTTTAAAAATCGTTCGGGAAATGAGTTTACTCCCTGCTTACTTTCTTTGTATACATTCGACTATACGGGATTTACGGGAAATCGCGGGTTTTCGGTTGCCGGCGATTAAACTGCTTTCATTCGGCGTCTCATCAAAAATGAAAATATTTTTGAAAACTACAAGTCTCATGGGTTTTAGTGGTGAAAAAATAATTTTAAAAATCGTTCGGGAAATGAGTTTACTCCCTGCTTACTTTCTTTGTATACATTCGACTATACGGGATTTACGGGAAATCGCGGGTTTTCGGTTGCCGGCGATTAAACTGCTTTCATTCGGCGTCTCATCAAAAATGAAAATATTTTTGAAAACTACAAGTCTCATGGGTTTTAGTGGTGAAAAAATAATTTTAAAAATCGTTCGGGAAATGAGTTTACTCCCTGCTTACTTTCTTTGTATACATTCGACTATACGGGATTTACGGGAAATCGCGGGTTTTCGGTTGCCGGCGATTAAACTGCTTTCATTCGGCGTCTCATCAAAAATGAAAATATTTTTGAAAACTACAAGTCTCATGGGTTTTAGTGGTGAAAAAATAATTTTAAAAATCGTTCGGGAAATGAGTTTACTCCCTGCTTACTTTCTTTGTATACATTCGACTATACGGGATTTACGGGAAATCGCGGGTTTTCGGTTGCCGGCGATTAAACTGCTTTCATTCGGCGTCTCATCAAAAATGAAAATATTTTTGAAAACTACAAGTCTCATGGGTTTTAGTGGTGAAAAAATAATTTTAAAAATCGTTCGGGAAATGAGTTTACTCCCTGCTTACTTTCTTTGTATACATTCGACTATACGGGATTTACGGGAAATCGCGGGTTTTCGGTTGCCGGCGATTAAACTGCTTTCATTCGGCGTCTCATCAAAAATGAAAATATTTTTGAAAACTACAAGTCTCATGGGTTTTAGTGGTGAAAAAATAATTTTAAAAATCGTTCGGGAAATGAGTTTACTCCCTGCTTACTTTCTTTGTATACATTCGACTATACGGGATTTACGGGAAATCGCGGGTTTTCGGTTGCCGGCGATTAAACTGCTTTCATTCGGCGTCTCATCAAAAATGAAAATATTTTTGAAAACTACAAGTCTCATGGGTTTTAGTGGTGAAAAAATAATTTTAAAAATCGTTCGGGAAATGAGTTTACTCCCTGCTTACTTTCTTTGTATACATTCGACTATACGGGATTTAC
The DNA here is from genome assembly GCA_030067915.1 of Hydractinia echinata. Taxonomy (NCBI): domain Eukaryota; kingdom Metazoa; phylum Cnidaria; class Hydrozoa; order Anthoathecata; family Hydractiniidae; genus Hydractinia; species Hydractinia echinata. The sequence goes on along the minus strand of JASGCC010003709.1, from coordinate 7,076 downwards.
GGGAAATCGCGGGTTTTCGGTTGCCGGCGATTAAACTGCTTTCATTCGGCGTCTCATCAAAAATGAAAATATTTTTGAAAACTACAAGTCTCATGGGTTTTAGTGGTGAAAAAATAATTTTAAAAATCGTTCGGGAAATGAGTTTACTCCCTGCTTACTTTCTTTGTATACATTCGACTATACGGGATTTACGGGAAATCGCGGGTTTTCGGTTGCCGGCGATTAAACTGCTTTCATTCGGCGTCTCATCAAAAATGAAAATATTTTTGAAAACTACAAGTCTCATGGGTTTTAGTGGTGAAAAAATAATTTTAAAAATCGTTCGGGAAATGAGTTTACTCCCTGCTTACTTTCTTTGTATACATTCGACTATACGGGATTTACGGGAAATCGCGGGTTTTCGGTTGCCGGCGATTAAACTGCTTTCATTCGGCGTCTCATCAAAAATGAAAATATTTTTGAAAACTACAAGTCTCATGGGTTTTAGTGGTGAAAAAATAATTTTAAAAATCGTTCGGGAAATGAGTTTACTCCCTGCTTACTTTCTTTGTATACATTCGACTATACGGGATTTACGGGAAATCGCGGGTTTTCGGTTGCCGGCGATTAAACTGCTTTCATTCGGCGTCTCATCAAAAATGAAAATATTTTTGAAAACTACAAGTCTCATGGGTTTTAGTGGTGAAAAAATAATTTTAAAAATCGTTCGGGAAATGAGTTTACTCCCTGCTTACTTTCTTTGTATACATTCGACTATACGGGATTTACGGGAAATCGCGGGTTTTCGGTTGCCGGCGATTAAACTGCTTTCATTCGGCGTCTCATCAAAAATGAAAATATTTTTGAAAACTACAAGTCTCATGGGTTTTAGTGGTGAAAAAATAATTTTAAAAATCGTTCGGGAAATGAGTTTACTCCCTGTACTTTCTTTCTTTGTATACATTCGACTATACGGGATTTACGGGAAATCGCGGGTTTTCGGTTGCCGGCGATTAAACTGCTTTCATTCGGCGTCTCATCAAAAATGAAAATAGTTTTCAAAACTACAAGTCTCATGGGTTTTAGTGGTGAAAAAATAATTTTAAAAATCGTTGGGGAAATGAGTTTACTCCCTGCTTACTTTCTTTGTATACATTCGACTATACGGGATTTACGGGAAATCGCGGGTTTTCGGTTGCCGGCGATTAAACTGCTTTCATTCGGCGTCTCATCAAAAATGAAAATATTTTTGAAAACTACAAGTCTCATGGGTTTTAGTGGTGAAAAAATAATTTTAAAAATCGTTCGGGAAATGAGTTTACTCCCTGCTTACTTTCTTTGTATACATTCGACTATACGGGATTTACGGGAAATCGCGGGTTTTCGGTTGCCGGCGATTAAACTGCTTTCATTCGGCGTCTCATCAAAAATGAAAATATTTTTGAAAACTACAAGTCTCATGGGTTTTAGTGGTGAAAAAATAATTTTAAAAATCGTTCGGGAAATGAGTTTACTCCCTGCTTACTTTCTTTGTATACATTCGACTATACGGGATTTACGGGAAATCGCGGGTTTTCGGTTGCCGGCGATTAAACTGCTTTCATTCGGCGTCTCATCAAAAATGAAAATATTTTTGAAAACTACAAGTCTCATGGGTTTTAGTGGTGAAAAAATAATTTTAAAAATCGTTCGGGAAATGAGTTTACTCCCTGCTTACTTTCTTTGTATACATTCGACTATACGGGATTTACGGGAAATCGCGGGTTTTCGGTTGCCGGCGATTAAACTGCTTTCATTCGGCGTCTCATCAAAAATGAAAATATTTTTGAAAACTACAAGTCTCATGGGTTTTAGTGGTGAAAAAATAATTTTAAAAATCGTTCGGGAAATGAGTTTACTCCCTGCTTACTTTCTTTGTATACATTCGACTATACGGGATTTACGGGAAATCGCGGGTTTTCGGTTGCCGGCGATTAAACTGCTTTCATTCGGCGTCTCATCAAAAATGAAAATATTTTTGAAAACTACAAGTCTCATGGGTTTTAGTGGTGAAAAAATAATTTTAAAAATCGTTCGGGAAATGAGTTTACTCCCTGCTTACTTTCTTTGTATACATTCGACTATACGGGATTTACGGGAAATCGCGGGTTTTCGGTTGCCGGCGATTAAACTGCTTTCATTCGGCGTCTCATCAAAAATGAAAATATTTTTGAAAACTACAAGTCTCATGGGTTTTAGTGGTGAAAAAATAATTTTAAAAATCGTTCGGGAAATGAGTTTACTCCCTGCTTACTTTCTTTGTATACATTCGACTATACGGGATTTACGGGAAATCGCGGGTTTTCGGTTGCCGGCGATTAAACTGCTTTCATTCGGCGTCTCATCAAAAATGAAAATATTTTTGAAAACTACAAGTCTCATGGGTTTTAGTGGTGAAAAAATAATTTTAAAAATCGTTCGGGAAATGAGTTTACTCCCTGCTTACTTTCTTTGTATACATTCGACTATACGGGATTTACGGGAAATCGCGGGTTTTCGGTTGCCGGCGATTAAACTGCTTTCATTCGGCGTCTCATCAAAAATGAAAATATTTTTGAAAACTACAAGTCTCATGGGTTTTAGTGGTGAAAAAATAATTTTAAAAATCGTTCGGGAAATGAGTTTACTCCCTGCTTACTTTCTTTGTATACATTCGACTATACGGGATTTACGGGAAATCGCGGGTTTTCGGTTGCCGGCGATTAAACTGCTTTCATTCGGCGTCTCATCAAAAATGAAAATATTTTTGAAAACTACAAGTCTCATGGGTTTTAGTGGTGAAAAAATAATTTTAAAAATCGTTCGGGAAATGAGTTTACTCCCTGCTTACTTTCTTTGTATACATTCGACTATACGGGATTTACGGGAAATCGCGGGTTTTCGGTTGCCGGCGATTAAACTGCTTTCATTCGGCGTCTCATCAAAAATGAAAATATTTTTGAAAACTACAAGTCTCATGGGTTTTAGTGGTGAAAAAATAATTTTAAAAATCGTTCGGGAAATGAGTTTACTCCCTGCTTACTTTCTTTGTATACATTCGACTATACGGGATTTACGGGAAATCGCGGGTTTTCGGTTGCCGGCGATTAAACTGCTTTCATTCGGCGTCTCATCAAAAATGAAAATATTTTTGAAAACTACAAGTCTCATGGGTTTTAGTGGTGAAAAAATAATTTTAAAAATCGTTCGGGAAATGAGTTTACTCCCTGCTTACTTTCTTTGTATACATTCGACTATACGGGATTTACGGGAAATCGCGGGTTTTCGGTTGCCGGCGATTAAACTGCTTTCATTCGGCGTCTCATCAAAAATGAAAATATTTTTGAAAACTACAAGTCTCATGGGTTTTAGTGGTGAAAAAATAATTTTAAAAATCGTTCGGGAAATGAGTTTACTCCCTGCTTACTTTCTTTGTATACATTCGACTATACGGGATTTACGGGAAATCGCGGGTTTTCGGTTGCCGGCGATTAAACTGCTTTCATTCGGCGTCTCATCAAAAATGAAAATATTTTTGAAAACTACAAGTCTCATGGGTTTTAGTGGTGAAAAAATAATTTTAAAAATCGTTCGGGAAATGAGTTTACTCCCTGCTTACTTTCTTTGTATACATTCGACTATACGGGATTTACGGGAAATCGCGGGTTTTCGGTTGCCGGCGATTAAACTGCTTTCATTCGGCGTCTCATCAAAAATGAAAATATTTTTGAAAACTACAAGTCTCATGGGTTTTAGTGGTGAAAAAATAATTTTAAAAATCGTTCGGGAAATGAGTTTACTCCCTGCTTACTTTCTTTGTATACATTCGACTATACGGGATTTACGGGAAATCGCGGGTTTTCGGTTGCCGGCGATTAAACTGCTTTCATTCGGCGTCTCATCAAAAATGAAAATATTTTTGAAAACTACAAGTCTCATGGGTTTTAGTGGTGAAAAAATAATTTTAAAAATCGTTCGGGAAATGAGTTTACTCCCTGCTTACTTTCTTTGTATACATTCGACTATACGGGAGGGATTTACGGGAAATCGCGGGTTTTCGGTTGCCGGCGATTAAACTGCTTTCATTCGGCGTCTCATCAAAAATGAAAATATTTTTGAAAACTACAAGTCTCATGGGTTTTAGTGGTGAAAAAATAATTTTAAAAATCGTTCGGGAAATGAGTTTACTCCCTGCTTACTTTCTTTGTATACATTCGACTATACGGGATTTACGGGAAATCGCGGGTTTTCGGTTGCCGGCGATTAAACTGCTTTCATTCGGCGTCTCATCAAAAATGAAAATATTTTTGAAAACTACAAGTCTCATGGGTTTTAGTGGTGAAAAAATAATTTTAAAAATCGTTCGGGAAATGAGTTTACTCCCTGCTTACTTTCTTTGTATACATTCGACTATACGGGATTTACGGGAAATCGCGGGTTTTCGGTTGCCGGCGATTAAACTGCTTTCATTCGGCGTCTCATCAAAAATGAAAATATTTTTGAAAACTACAAGTCTCATGGGTTTTAGTGGTGAAAAAATAATTTTAAAAATCGTTCGGGAAATGAGTTTACTCCCTGCTTACTTTCTTTGTATACATTCGACTATACGGGATTTACGGGAAACCGCGGGTTTTCGGTTGCCGGCGATTAAACTGCTTTCATTCGGCGTCTCATCAAAAATGAAAATATTTTTGAAAACTACAAGTCTCATGGGTTTTAGTGGTGAAAAAATTTTAAAAATCGTTCGGGAAATGAGTTTACTCCCTGCTTACTTTCTTTGTATACATTCGACTATACGGGATGGGATTTACGGGAAATCGCGGGTTTTCGGTTGCCGGCGATTAAACTGCTTTCATTCGGCGTCTCATCAAAAATGAAAATATTTTTGAAAACTACAAGTCTCATGGGTTTTAGTGGTGAAAAAATAATTTTAAAAATCGTTCGGGAAATGAGTTTACTCCCTGCTTACTTTCTTTGTATACATTCGACTATACGGGATTTACGGGAAATCGCGGGTTTTCGGTTGCCGGCGATTAAACTGCTTTCATTCGGCGTCTCATCAAAAATGAAAATATTTTTGAAAACTACAAGTCTCATGGGTTTTAGTGGTGAAAAAAATTTTAAAAATCGTTCGGGAAATGAGTTTACTCCCTGCTTACTTTCTTTGTATACATTCGACTATACGGGATTTACGGGAAATCGCGGGTTTTCGGTTGCCGGCGATTAAACTGCTTTCATTCGGCGTCTCATCAAAAATGAAAATATTTTTGAAAACTACAAGTCTCATGGGTTTTAGTGGTGAAAAAATAATTTTAAAAATCGTTCGGGAAATGAGTTTACTCCCTGCTTACTTTCTTTGTATACATTCGACTATACGGGATTTACGGGAAATCGCGGGTTTTCGGTTGCCGGCGATTAAACTGCTTTCATTCGGCGTCTCATCAAAAATGAAAATATTTTTGAAAACTACAAGTCTCATGGTTTTAGTGGTGAAAAAATAATTTTAAAAATCGTTCGGGAAATGAGTTTACTCCCTGCTTACTTTCTTTGTATACATTCGACTATACGGGATTTACGGGAAATCGCGGGTTTTCGGTTGCCGGCGATTAAACTGCTTTCATTCGGCGTCTCATCAAAAATGAAAATATTTTTGAAAACTACAAGTCTCATGGGTTTTAGTGGTGAAAAAATAATTTTAAAAATCGTTCGGGAAATGAGTTTACTCCCTGCTACTTTCTTTGTATACATTCGACTATACGGGATTTACGGGAAATCGCGGGTTTTCGGTTGCCGGCGATTAAACTGCTTTCATTCGGCGTCTCATCAAAAATGAAAATATTTTTGAAAACTACAAGTCTCATGGGTTTTAGTGGTGAAAAAATAATTTTAAAAATCGTTCGGGAAATGAGTTTACTCCCTGCTTACTTTCTTTGTATACATTCGACTATACGGGATTTACGGGAAATCGCGGGTTTTCGGTTGCCGGCGATTAAACTGCTTTCATTCGGCGTCTCATCAAAAATGAAAATATTTTTGAAAACTACAAGTCTCATGGGTTTTAGTGGTGAAAAAATAATTTTAAAAATCGTTCGGGAAATGAGTTTACTCCCTGCTTACTTTCTTTGTATACATTCGACTATACGGGATTTACGGGAAATCGCGGGTTTTCGGTTGCCGGCGATTAAACTGCTTTCATTCGGCGTCTCATCAAAAATGAAAATATTTTTGAAAACTACAAGTCTCATGGGTTTTAGTGGTGAAAAAATAATTTTAAAAATCGTTCGGGAAATGAGTTTACTCCCTGCTTACTTTCTTTGTATACATTCGACTATACGGGATTTACGGGAAATCGCGGGTTTTCGGTTGCCGGCGATTAAACTGCTTTCATTCGGCGTCTCATCAAAAATGAAAATATTTTTGAAAACTACAAGTCTCATGGGTTTTGTGAAAAAATAATTTTAAAAATCGTTCGGGAAATGAGTTTACTCCCTGCTTACTTTCTTTGTATACATTCGACTATACGGGCCGATCCGGGATTTACGGGAAATCGCGGGTTTTCGGTTGCCGGATTAAACTGCTTTCATTCGGCGTCTCATCAAAAATGAAAATATTTTTGAAAACTACAAGTCTCATGGGTTTTAGTGGTGAAAAAATAATTTTAAAAATCGTTCGGGAAATGAGTTTACTCCCTGCTTACTTTCTTTGTATACATTCGACTATACGGATTTACGGGAAATCGCGGGTTTTCGGTTGCCGGCGATTAAACTGCTTTCATTCGGCGTCTCATCAAAAATGAAAATATTTTTGAAAACTACAAGTCTCATGGTTTTAGTGGTGAAAAAATAATTTTAAAAATCGTTCGGGAAATGAGTTTACTCCCTGCTACTTTCTTTGTATACATTCGACTATACGGGCCGAGCCGGATTTACGGGAAATCGCGGGTTTTCGGTTGCCGGAGATTAAACTGCTTTCATTCGGCGTCTCATCAAAAATGAAAATATTTTTGAAAACTACAAGTCTCATGGGTTTTAGTGGTGAAAAAATAATTTTAAAAATCGTTCGGGAAATGAGTTTACTCC
>JASGCC010003708.1:0-22832 GCA_030067915.1 Hydractinia echinata | reverse complement strand
CTCATGCACAGTAAAATGAGGCAAAGTACCCAAATGTTATCGCCAATTAAATACACTTCTAGTACGAATTTTGAGTCCAGTTTTCACCTTTCCAACCGCCTAGAATAGTATATTTCAAAATGGCTTGGAGTTGTCGCAACATTAAGGAACAATGGTTTAATTACTGCAAAGTTTTGCAAAAAAATAGCAATTCTGCGCAGCTGGGAAAAAGTAATTGCTTCTGGCTGGGTTCGATCCCGGGACCGTTCGGTTGAAAGTACAGATCAATGACCACAAGGCCGGTTTGACCTGACACGGAGTGTAAGAGTTGATGTCGAGAATGCTCCGCAGACTCCTTATCAACGTCACACGGCATGGATCATGCTCATGCACAGTAAAATGAGGCAAAGTACCCAAATGTTATCGCCAATTAAATACACTTAGTACGAATTTTGACACCAGTTTTCACCTTTCGAACCGCCTGGAATTGTACATTTCAAAAATTGGCTTGGAGTTGTCGTAGCATTAAGGAAAATGGTTTAATTACTGCAAAGTTTTCAAAAAATTAGCAATTCTGCGCAGCTGGGAAAAAGTAATTGCTTCTGGCTGGGTTCGATCCCGGGTACCGGCGGTTGAAAGTACAGATCAATGACCACAAGGCCGGTTTGACCTGACACAGAGTTAGAGTTGATGTCGAGAATGCTCCGCAGACTCCTTATCACGTCAAAAGGCATGGATCATGCCTCATGCACAGTAAAATGAGGCAAAGTACCCAAATGTTATCGCCAATTAAATACACTTCTAGTACGAATTTGGAGTCCCAGTTTTCACCTTTCCAATCGTCTGGAATTGTAATTTCAAAATTGGCTTGGAGTTGTCGCAACATTTAAGGAACAATGGTTTAATTACTGCAAATTTTGCAAAAAATAGCAATTCTGCGCAAGCTGGGAAAAGTAATTGCTTCTGGCTGGGTTCGATCTCGGTACGTCTTCTTGAAGTAACAGATCAATGACCACAAGGCCGGTTTGACCTGATACGTAGAGTTAGAGTTGATGTCGAGAATGCTCCGCAGACTCCTTATCACCTCACACGACATGGATCATGCCTCATGCACAGTAAAATGAGGCAAAGTACCCAAATGTTATCGCCAATTAAATACACTTCTAGTAAGAATTTTGGAGTCCCAGTTTTCACCTTTCCAATCGCGCTGGAATTGTATATTTCAGCAATTGGCTTGGAGTTGTCGCAACATTAAGGAACAATGGTTAATTACTGCAAAGTGTATGCCAAAAAATAGCAATTCTGCGCAGCTGGAAAAAGTAATTGCTTCTGGCTGGGTTCGATCCCGGGTACCGTCGGTTGAAAGTACAGATCAATGACCACCAGGCCGGTTTGACCTGTACTATGAGTTAGAGTTGATGTCGAGAATGCTCCGCAGACTCCTTATCAACCTCACACGGCCTGGATCATGCCTCATGCACAGTAAAATGAGGCAAAGTACCCAAATGTTATCGCCAATTAAATACACTTCTAGTACGAATTTTGGTCCCAGTTTCACCTTTCCAACCGCCTGGAATTGTACATTTCAAAAATTGGCTTGGAATTGTCGCAACATTAAGGAACAATGGTTTAATACTGCAAAGTTTTGCAAAAAAATAGCAATTCTGCGCAGCTGGGAAAAAAGTAATTGCTTCTGGCTGGTTCGATCCCGGGAACGTCGGTTGAAAGTACAGATCAATGACCACAAGGCCGGTTTGACCTATACGAGAGTTAGAGTTGATGTCGAGAATGCTCCGCAGACTCCTACAACGTCACAACGCATGGATCATGCCTCATGCACAGTAAATGAGGCAAAGTACCCAAATGTTATCGCCAATTAAATACACTTCTAGTACCAATTTGGGTCCCAGTTTTCACTTTCAACCGCCTGGAATTGTACTTTCAAAATTGCTTGGAGTTGTCGCAACATTAGGAACAATGGTTTAATTACTGCAAAGTTTTGCCAAAAAATAGCAATTCTGCGCAGCTGGGAAAAAGTAATTGCTTCTGCTGGGTTCGATCCCGGGTACCGTCGGTTGAAAGTACAGATCAATGACACCAAGGCCGGTTGACCTGTACTTAGAGTTAGAGTGATGTCGAATGCTCCGCAGACTCCTTATCAACCTCACACGGCCATGGATCATGCCTCATGCACAGTAAAATGAGGCAAAGTACCCAAATGTTATCGCCAATTAAATACACTTCTAGTACGAATTTTGAGTCCCAGTTTTTCACCTTTCCAACCGCCTGGAATAGTATATTTCAAAAATTGGCTTGGAGTTGTCGCAACATTAAGGAACAATGGTTTAATTACTGGAAGTTTTGCAAAAAAAATAGCAATTCTGCGCAGCTGGGAAAAGTAAATTGCTTCTGGCTGGGATTCGATCCCGGGTACTCGTCGGTTGAACGTACAGATCAATGACACAAGGCCGGTTTGACCTGACTACGGAGTGTAAGAGTTGATGTCGACAATGCTCCGCAGACTCCTTATCCACCTCACAAGGCATGGATCATGCCTCATGCACAGTAAATATGAGGCAAAGTACGCCAAATGTTATCGGCAATTAAATACACTATCTAGTACGAATTTTGGTCCCAGTTTTCACCTTTCGAACCGCCTGGATTGTACATTTCAAAAACTGGCTTGGAGTTGTCGCAACATTAAGGAACAATGGTTTAATTACTGCAAATTTTGCAAAACAAATAGCAATTCTGCGCAGCTGAGAAAAAGTAATTGCTTCTGGCTGGGATCGATCCCGGGTACCGTCGGTTGAAAGTACAGATCAATGAGCACAAAGCCGGTTTGACCTGACACTATGAGTTAGAGTGGATGTCGAAATGCTCCGCAGCTCCTTATCAACCTCACACGGCATGGATCATGCCTCATGCACAGTAAATTGAGGCAAAGTACCCAAATGTTATCGCAATTAAAATACACTTATAGTACGAATTTTGTGTCCAGTTTTCACCTTTCCAACCGCCTGGAATTGTACATTTCAAAACTGGCTTGGAGTTGTCGCAACATTAAGGAACAATGGTTTAATTACTGCAAAGTTTTGCAAAAAAATAGCATTCTGCGCAGCTGAGGAAAAGTAATTGCTTCTGCTGGGATTCGATCCTCGGGTACCGTCGTTGAAAGTACAGATCAATGACCACAAGCGGTTTGACCTGAACACGAGAGTTAGACGTGATGTCGATAATGCTCCGCAGACTCCTTATCAACCTCACACGGCATGGATCATGCCTCATGCACAGTAAAATGAGGCAAAGTACCCAAATGTTATCGCCAATTAAATACACTTATAGTACGAATTTTGTGTCCCAGTTTTCACCTTTCCAACCGCCTGGAATTGTACATTTCAAAAACTGGCTTGGAGTTGTCGCAACATTAAGGAACAATGGTTTAATTACTGCAAAATTTTGCAAAAAAATAGCAATTCTGCGCAGCTGAGAAAAAGTAATTGCTTCTGGCTGGGTCGATCCCGGGTACCGTCGGTTGAAAGTACAGATCAATGAGCACAAGGCCGGTTTGACCTGACACTATGAGTTAGAGTGGATGTCAAGAATGCTCCGCAGACTCCTTATCAACCTCACACGGCATGGATCATGCCTCATGCACAGTAAAATGAGGCAAAGTACCCAAATGTTATCGCCAATTAAATACACTTCTAGTACGAATTTTGAGTCCCAGTTTTCACCTTTCCAACCGCCTGGAATGTATATTTCAAAATTGGCTTGGAGTTGTCGCAACATTAAGGAACAATGGTTTAATTACTGCAAAGTTTTGCAAAAAAATAGCAATTCTGCGCAGCTGGGAAAAAGTAATTGCTTCTGGCTGGGTTCGATCCCGGGTACCGTCGGTTGAAAGTACAGATCAATGACACCAAGGCCGGTTTGACCTGATACTATGAGTTAAGAGTTGATGTCGAGAATGCTCCGCAGACTCCTTATCAACCTCACACGGCATGGATCATGCCTCATGCACAGTAAAATGAGGCAAAGTACCCAAATGTTATCGCCAATTAAATACACTTCTAGTACGAATTTTGGAGTTCCCAGTTTTCACCTTTCCAACGCCCTGGAATTGTACATTTCAAAATTGGCTTGGAGTTGTCGCAACATTAAGGAACAATGGTTTAATTACTGCAAAGTTTTGCAAAAAATAGCAATTCTGCGCAGCTGGGAAAAAGTAATTGCTTCTGGCTGGGTTCGATCCCGGGTACCGTCGGTTGAAAGTACAGATCAATGACCACAAGGCCGGTTTGACCTGATACTAGAGTTAGAGTTGATGTCGGAAATGCTCCGCAGACTCCTTATCAACCTCACACGGCATGGATCATGCTCATGCACAGTAAAATGAGGCAAAGTACCCAAATGTTATCGCCAATTAAATACACTTCTAGTACGAATTTTGAGTCCCGGTTTTCACCTTTCCAACCGCCTGGAATGTACATTTCAAAATTGGCTTGGAGTTGTCGCAACATTAAGGAACAATGGTTTAATTACTGCAAAGTTTTGCAAAAAAATAGCAATTCTGCGCAGCTGGGAAAAAGTAATTGCTTCTGGCTGGGTTCGATCCCGGGTACCGTCGGTTGAAAGTACAGATCAATGACCACAAAGGCCGGTTTGACCTGACACGGAGAGTTAGAGTTGATGTCGAGAATGCTCCGCAGACTCCTTATCAACCTCACACGGCATGGATCATGCCTCATGCACAGTAAAATGAGGCAAAGTACCCAAATGTTATCGCCAATTAAATACACTTATAGTACGAATTTTGTGTCCAGTTTTCACCTTTCCAACGCCTGGAAGTTGTACATTTCAAAAATTGGCTTGGAGTTGTCGCAACATTAAGGAACAATGGTTTAATTACTGCAAAGTTTTGCAAAAAATAGCAATTCTGCGCAGCTGGGAAAAAGTAATTGCTTCTGGCTGGGATTCGATCCCGGGTACCGTCGGTTGAAAGTACAGATCAATGACCACAAGGCCGGTTTGACCTGACACGAGAGTTAGAAGTGATGTCCGAAATGCTCCGCAGACTCCTTATCAACGTCACACGGCATGGATTCATGCGTCATGCACATTAAAATGAGGCAAAGTACCCAAATGTCATCGCCAATTAAATACACACTTCATAGTACGGAATTTGACTCAGCAGTTTTCACCTTTCGAATTGCCTTGAATTGTACATTTCAAAAATTGGCTTGGAGTTGTCGTAACATTAAGGAAACAATGGTTTAATTACTGCAAATTTTGCAAAAAATTAGCCAATTCTGCGCACCTGGGAAAAAGTAATTGCTTCTGGCTGGTTCGATTCCGGGAACCGTCGGTTGAAAGTACAGATCAATGACCACAAGGCCGGTTTGACCTGACACGGAGAGTTAGACTTGATGTCGACAATGCTCCGCAGACTCCTTATCCAACGTCACACGGCATGGATCATGCTCATGCACAGTAAAATGAGGCAAAGTACCCAAATGTTATCGCCAATTAAATACACTTCTAGTACGAATTTTGAGTCCCAGTTTTCACCTTTCCAATCGCTGGAATTGTAATTTCAAAAATTGGCTTGGAGTTGTCGCAACATTAAGGAACAATGGTTTAATTACTGCAAAGTTTTGCAAAAAATAGCAATTCTGCGGCAGCTGGGAAAAAGTAATTGCTTCTGGCTGGGTTCGATCCCGGGTACCGTCGGTTGAACAGTACAGATCAATGACCACAGGCCGGTTTGACCTGACACGTAGAGTTAGAGTTGATGTCGAGAATGCTCCCGCAGACTCCTTATCAACCTCCACACGACATGGATCATGCCTCATGCACAGTAAAATGAAGGCAAGTACCCAAATGTCATCGCCAATTAATACACTTCTAGTACGAATTTTGGTTCCCAGTTTTCACCTTTCCAACCGCCTGGAATTGTACATTTCAAAAATTCGGCTTGGAGTTGTCGCAACATTAAGGAACAATGGTTTAATTACTGCAAAGTTTTGCAAAAAAAATAGCAATTCTGCGCAGCTGGGAAAAAGTAATTGCTTCTGGTGGGTTCGATCCCGGGAACCTTCGGTTGAAAGTACAGATCAATGACCACAAGGCCGGTTGACCCTCACACGAGAGTTAAGAGTTGATGTCGACAATGCTCCGCAGACTCCTTATCCAACGTCACACGGCATGGATCATGCCTCATGCACAGTAAAATGAGGCAAAGTACCCCAAATGTTATCGCCAATTAAATACACTTCTAGTACGAATTTGAGTCACCAGTTTTCACCTTTCCAACCGCCTGAATTGTACATTTCAAAATTGGCTTGGAGTTGTCCGAACATTAAGGAACAATGGTTTAATTACTGCAAAGTTTTGCAAAAAAATAGCAATTCTGCGCAGCTGGGGAAAAAGTAATTGCTTCTGGCTGGGTTCGATCCCGGGAACCTTCGGATTGAACGTACAGATCAATGACCACAAGGCCGGTTTGACCTCACACGGAGAGTTAGAGTTGATGTCGACAATGCTCCGCAGACTCCTTATCCACGTCACAACGGCATGGATCATGCTCATGCACAGTAAAATGAGGCAAAGTACCCAAATGTTATCGCCAATTAAATACACTTCTAGTACGAATTTTGATCCCAGTTTTCACTCTTTCCAACCGCCTGGAATTGTACATTTCGAAAATTGGGCTTGGAGTTGTCGTCAACATTAAGGAACAATGGTTTAATTACTGGCAAAGTTTTGCAAAAAAATTAGCAATTCTGCGCACCTGGGAAAAAGTAATTGCTTCTGGCTGGGTTCGATCCCGGGTACCGTCGGTTGAAAGTACAGATCAATGACCACAAGGCCGGTTTGACCTGACACGGAGAGTTAGAGTTGATGTCGAGAATGCTCCGCAGACTCCTTATCAACCTCACACGGCATGGATCATGCCTCATGCACAGTAAAATGAGGCAAAGTACCCAAATGTTATCGCCAATTAAATACACTTCTAGTACGAAATTTTGAGTCCCAGTTTTCACCTTTCCAACCGCCTGGAATTGTACATTTCAAAATTGGCTTGGAGTTGTCGCAACATTAAGGAACAATGGTTTAATTACTGCCAAAGTTTTGCAAAAAAATAGCAATTCTGCGCAGCTGGAAAAAGTAATTGCTTCTGGCTGGGTTCGATCCCGGGTACCGTCGGTTGAAGTACAGATCAATGACCACAAGGCCGGTTTGACCTGACACTATGAGTTAGAGTGATGTCGAAAATGCTCCGCAGACTCCTTATCAACCTCACACGGCATGGATCATGCCTCATGCACAGTAAAATGAGGCAAAGTACCCAAATGTTATCGCCAATTAAATACACTTCTAGTACGAATTTTGAGTCCCAGTTTTCACCTTTCCAACCGGCCTGGAATTGTACATTTCAAAAATTGGCTTGATTTGTCGCAACATTAAGGAACAATGGTTTAATTACTGCAAAGTTTGCAAAAAAATAGCAATTCTGCGCAGCTGGGAAAAAGTAATTGCTTCTGGCTGGTGATCGGATCCCGGGTACCGTCGGTTGAAAGTACAGATCAATGACCACAAGGCCGGTTTGACCTGATACTATGAGTTAGATGTGATGTCGAAATGCTCCGCAGACTCCTTATCAACCTCACACGGCATGGATCATGCCTCATGCACAGTAAAATGAGGCAAAGTACCCAAATGTTATCGCCAATTAAATACACTTCTAGTAACGAATTTTGTGTCCCAGTTTTCACCTTTCCAACCGCCTGGAATTGTACATTTCAAAAATTGGCTTGGAGTTGTCGCAACATTAAGGAACAATGGTTTAATTACTGCAAAGTTTTGCAAAAAATAGCAATTCTGCGCAGCTGGGAAAAAGTAATTGCTTCTGGCTGGGATTCGATCCCGGGTACCGTCGGTTGAAAGTACAGATCAATGACCACAAGGCCGGTTTGACCTGACACGTAGAGTTAGAGTGATGTCGAGAATGCTCCGCAGACTCCTTATCAACCTCACACGGCATGGATCATGCCTCATGCACAGTAAAATGAGGCAAAGTACCCAAATGTTATCGCCAATTAAATACACTTCTAGTACGAATTTGAGTCCCAGTTTTCACCTTTCCAACCGCCTGGAATTGTATATTTCAAAAATTGGCTTGGAGTTGTCGCAACATTAAAGGAACAATGGTTTAATTACTGCAAAGTTTTGCAAAAAAATAGCAATTCTGCGCAGCTGGGAAAAAGTAATTGCTTCTGGCTGGGTTCCATCCCGGGTACCGTCGTTGAAAGTACAGATCAATGACCACAGGCCGGTTTGACCTGACACTATGAGTTAAGAGTTGATGTCGAGAATGCTCCGCAGACTCCTTATCAACCTCACACGGCATGGATCATGCCTCATGCACAGTAAAATGAGGCAAAGTACCCAAATGTTATCGCCAATTAAATACACTTCTAGTACGAATTTTGATCCCAGTTTTCACCTTTCAACCGCCTGGAATTGTACATTTCAAAATTGGCTTGGAGTTGTCGTAGCATTAAGGAACAATGGTTTAATTACTGCAAAGTTTTTGCAAAAAATAGCAATTCTGCGCAGCTGGAAAAAGTAATTGCTTCTGGCTGGGTTCGATCCCGGGTACCGTCGTTGAAAGTACAGATCAATGACCACAAAGCCGGTTTGACCTGACACGGAGGAGTTAGACGTGATGTCGATAATGCTCCGCAGACTCCTTATCAACCTCACACGGCATGGATCATGCCTCATGCACAGTAAATTGAGGCAAAGTACCCAAATGTTATCGCCAATTAAATACACTTATAGTACGAATTTTGTGTCCCAGTTTTCACCTTTCCAACCGCCTGGAATAGTACATTTCAAAACTGGCTTGGAGTTGTCGCAACATTAAGAAACAATGGTTTAATTACTGCAAAGTTTTGCAAAAAAATAGCAATTCTGCGCAGCTGAGAAAAGTAATTGCTTCTGGCTGGGTTACGATCCCGGGACCTTCGGTTGAAAGTACAGATCAATGACACAAGCCGGTTTGACCTGACACTATGAGTTAAGAGTTGGATGTCGAGAATGCTCCGCAGACTCCTTATCAACCTCACACGGCATGGATCATGCCTCATGCACAGTAAATGAGGCAAAGTACCCAAATGTTATCGCCAATTAAATACACTTCTAGTACGAATTTTGACTTCCCAGTTTTCACCTTTCCAACCGCCTGGAATTGTACATTTCAAAATTGGCTTGGAGTTGTCGCAACATTAAGGAACAATGGTTTAATTACTGCAAAGTTTTGCAAAAAATAGCAATTCTGCGCAGCTGGAAAAAGTAATTGCTTCTGGCTGGGTTCGATCCCGGGTACCGTCGGTTGAAAGTACAGATCAATGACCACAAGGCCGGTTTGACCTGACTCTATGAGTTAGAGTTGATGTCGAAATGCTCCGCAGACTCCTTATCAACCTCACACGGCATGGATCATGCCTCATGCACAGTAAATGAGGCAAAGTACCCAAATGTTATCGCCAATTAAATACACTTCTAGTACGAATTTTGAGTCCCAGTTTTCACCTTTCCAACCGCCTGGAATAGTATATTTCAAAATTGGCTTGGAGTTGTCGCAACATTAAGGAACAATGGTTTAATTACTGCAAAGTTTTGCAAAAAAATAGCAATTCTGCGCAGCTGGGAAAAAGTAATTGCTTCTGGCTGGGTTCGATCCCGGGAACTTTCGGTTGAACGTACAGATCAATGACCACAAGGCCGGTTTGACCTCACACGGAGTGTAAGAGTTGATGCCGACAATGCTCCGCAGACTCCTTATCCACGTCACAAGGCATGGATCATGCCTCATGCACAGTAAAATGAGGCAAAGTACCCAAATGTTATCGCAATGAAATACACTTCTAGTACCAATTTTGACACCCAGTTTTCATCTTTCGAAACCGCCTGGAATTGTACATTTCGAAAATTGGCTTGGAGTTGTCGTAGCATGAAGGATAAATGTTTAATTACTGCAAAGTTTTGTAAAAAATTAGCAATTCTGCGCAGCTGGGAAAAAGTAATTGCTTCTGGCTGGGTTCGATCCCGGGTACCGTCGGTTGAAAGTACAGATCAATGACCACCAGGCCGGTTTGACCTGATACGGAGAGTTAGACTTGATGTCGAGAATGCTCCGCAGACTCCTTATCAACCCCACATGGCATGGATCATGCCTCATGCACAGTAAATTGAGGCAAAGTACCCAAATGTCATCGCCAATCAAATACACTTATAGTACGAATGTTGTGTCCCAGTTTTCACCTTTCCAACCGCCTGGAGTTGCACATTTCAAAAACCGGCTTGGAGTTGTCGCAACATTAAGGAACAATGGTTTAATTACTGCAAAGTTTTGCAAAAAAATAGCAATTCTGCGCAGCTGGGAAAAAGTAATTGCTTCTGGCTGGGTTCGATCCCGGGTAACTTCGGTTGAAACGTACAGATCAATGACCACAAGGCCGGTTTGACCTCACACGGAGTTAAGAGTTGATGTCGACAATGCTCCGCAGACTCCTTATCCACGTCACAAGGCATGGATCATGCCTCATGCACAGTAAAATGAGGCAAAGTACCCAAATGTTATCGCCAATTAAATACACTTCTAGTACGAATTTTGAGTCCCAGTTTTCACCTTTCGAACCGCCTGGAATTGTACATTTCAAAATTGGCTTGGAGTTGTCGTAACATTAAGGAACAATGGTTTAATTACTGCAAAGTTTTGCAAAAAATTAGCAATTCTGCGCAGCTGGGAAAAAGTAATTGCTTCTGGCTGGGTTCGATCCCGGGTACCGTCGGTTGAAAGTACAGATCAATGACCACGAACCCGGTTTGACCTGACACGGAGAGTTAGACTTGATGTCGATAATGCTCCGCAGACTCCTTATCAACCTCACACGGCCTCGATCATGCCTCATGCACAGTAAAATGAGGCAAAGTACCCAAATGTTATCGCCAATTAAATACACTTATAGTACGAATTTTGTGTCCCAGTTTTCACCTTTCAAACCGCCTGGAGTTGTACATTTCAAAAACCGGCTTGGAGTTGTCGCAACATTAAGGAACAATGGTTTATTTACAGCAAAGTTTTGCAAAAAAATAGCAATTCTGCGCAGCTGAGAAAAAGCAATTGCTTCTGGCTGGGATCGATCCCGGGTAACGTCGGTTGAAAGTACAGATCAATGACCACAAGGCCGGTTTGACCTGAGACTATGAGTTAGAGTGGATGTCGAGAATGCTCCGCAGACTCCTTATCAACCTCACACGGCATGGATCATGCCTCATGCACAGTAAAATGAGGCAAAGTACCCAAATGTTATCGCCAATTAAATACACTTCTAGTAAGAATTTTGAGTCCCAGTTTTCACCTTTCCAACCGCGTGGAATAGTATATTTCACAATTGGCTTGGAGTTGTCGCAACATTAAGGAACAATGGTTTAATTACTGCAAAGTTATGCAAAAAAATAGCAATTCTGCGCAGCTGGAAAAAAGTAATTGCTTCTGGCTGGGTTCGATCCCGGGTACCGGCGGTTGAAAGTACAGATCAATGACCACCAGGCCGGTTTGACCTGTTACTATGAGTTAGAGTTGATGTCGAGAATGCTCCGCAGACTCCTTATCAACCTCACACGGCCTCGATCATGCCTCATGCACAGTAAAATGAGGCAAAGTACCCAAATGTTATCGCCAATTAAATACACTTCTAGTACGAATTTTGAGTCCCAGTTTTCACCTTTCCAACCGCCTAGAATAGTATATTTCAAAATTGGCTTGGAGTTGTCGCAACATTAAGGAACAATGGTTTAATTACTGCAAAGTTTTGCAAAAAAATAGCAATTCTGCGCAGCTGGGAAAAAGTAATTGCTTCTGGCTGGGTTCGATCCCGGGAACTTTCGGTTGAACGTACAGATCAATGACCACAAGGCCGGTTTGACCTCACACGGAGTGTAAGAGTTGATGTCGACAATGCTCCGCAGACTCCTTATCCACGTCACAAGGCATGGATCATGCCTCATGCACAGTAAAATGAGGCAAAGTACCCAAATGTTATCGCCAATTAAATACACTTCTAGTACCAATTTTGACACCCAGTTTTCATCTTTCGAACCGCCTGGAATTGTACATTTCGAAAATTGGCTTGGAGTTGTCGTAGCATGAAGGAACAATGGTTTAATTACTGCAAAGTTTTGTAAAAAATTAGCAATTCTGCGCAGCTGGGAAAAAGTAATTGCTTCTGGCTGGGTTCGATCCCGGGTACCGTCGGTTGAAAGTACAGATCAATGACCACGAACCCGGTTTGACCTGACACGGAGAGTTAGACTTGATGTCGATAATGCTCCGCAGACTCCTTATCAACCTCACACGGCCTCGATCATGCCTCGTGCACAGTAAAATGAGGCAAAGTACCCAAATGTTATCGCCAATTAAATACACTTCTAGTACGAATTTTGAGTCACAGTTTTCACCTTTCCAACCGCCTAGAATAGTACATTTTCAAAAATTGGCTTGGAGTTGTCGCAACATTAAGGAACAATGGTTTAATTACTGCAAAGTTTTGCAAAAAAATAGCAATTCTGCGCAGCTGGGAAAAAGTAATTGCTTCTGGCTGGGTTCGATCCCGGGAACTGTCGGTTGAAAGTACAGATCAATGACCACAAGGCCGGTTTGACCTGACACGGAGAGTTAGAGTTGATGTCGAGAATGCTCCGCAGACTCCTTATCAACCTCACACGGCATGGATCATGCCTCATGCACAGTAAAATGAGGCAAAGTACCCAAATGTTATCGCCAATTAAATACACTTCTAGTACGAATTTTGAGTCCCAGTTTTCACCTTTCCAACCGCCTGGAATAGTATATTTCAAAATTGGCTTGGAATTGTCGCAACATTAAGGAACAATGGTTTAATTACTGCAAAGTTTTGCAAAAAAATAGCAATTCTGCGCAGCTGAGAAAAAGTAATTGCTTCTGGCTGGGATGATCCCGGGTACCGTCGGTTGAAAGTACAGATCAATGACCACAAGGCCCGTTTGACCTGAGACTATGAGTTAGAGTGGATGTCGAGAATGCTCCGCAGACTCCTTATCAACCTCACACGGCATGGATCATGCCTCATGCACAGTAAAATGAGGCAAAGTACCCAAATGTTATCGCCAATTAAATACACTTCTAGTACGAATTTTGAGTCCCAGTTTTCACCTTTCCAACCGCCTGGAATAGTATATTTCAAAATTGGCTTGGAGTTGTCGCAACATTAAGGAACAATGGTTTAATTACTGCAAAGTTTTGCAAAAAAATAGCAATTCTGCGCAGCTGGGAAAAAGTAATTGCTTCTGGCTGGGTTCGATCCGGGAACCTTCGGTTGAACGTACAGATGAATGACCACAAGCCTGTTTGACCTCACACGGAGTTAAGAGTGGATGTCGACAATGCTCCGCAGACTCCTTATCACCGTCACAAGGCATGGATCATGCCTCATGCACAGTATAATGAGGCAAAGTACCCAAATGTTATCGCCAATTAAATACACTTCTAGTACGAATTTTGACACCCAGTTTTCATCTTTCCGAACCGCCTGGAATTGTACATTTCGAAAATTGGCTTGGAGTTGTCGTAGCATGAAGGATAAATGGTTTAATTACTGCAAAGTTTTGTAAAAAATTAGCCAATTCTGCGCAGCTGGGAAAAAAGTAATTACTTCTGGCTGGGTTCAATCCCGGGTACCGGCGGTTGAAAGTACAGATCAATGACCACCAGGCCGGTTTGACCTGATACTATGAGTTAGAGTTGATGTCGAGAATGCTCCGCAGACTCCTTATCAACCTCACACGGCATGGATCATGCCTCATGCACAGTAAAATGAGGCAAAGTACCCAAATGTTATCGCCAATTAAATACACTTCTAGTACGAATTTTGAGTCCCAGTTTTCACCTTTCCAACCGCCTAGAATAGTATATTTCAAAATTGGCTTGGAGTTGTCGCAACATTAAGGAACAATGGTTTAATTACTGCAAAGTTTTGCAAAAACAATAACAATTCTGCGCAGCTGGGAAAAAGTAATTGCTTCTGGCTGGGTTCGATCCCGGGTACCGTCGGTTGAAAGTACAGATCAATGACCACAAACCCGGTTTGACCTGACACGGAGAGTTAGACTTGATGTCGATAATGCTCCGCAGACTCCTTATCAACCTCACACGGCATGGATCATGCCTCATGCACAGTAAATTGAGGCAAAGTACCCAAATGTTATCGGCCAATTAAAACACTTCTAGTTACGAATTTTTGTCCCCAGTTTTCACCTTTCGAACCGCCTGGAATTGTACATTTCAAAAATTGGCTTGGAGTTGTCGCAACATGAAGGAACAATGGTTTAATTACTGCAAAGTTTTGCAAAAAAATAGCAATTCTGCGCAGCTGGGAAAAAGTAATTGCTTCTGGCTGGGTTCGATCCCGGGTACCGTCGGTTGAAAGTACAGATCAATGACCACAAGGCCGGTTTGACCTGACACGGAGAGTTAGAGTTGATGTCGAGAATGCTCCGCAGACTCCTTATCAACCTCACACGGCATGGATCATGCCTCATGCACAGTAAAATGAGGCAAAGTACCCAAATGTTATCGCCAATTAAATACACTTCTAGTACGAATTTTGATGTCCCAGTTTTCACCTTTCCAACCGCCAAGAATAGTACATTTCAAAATTGGCTTGGAGTTGTCGCAACATTAAGGAACAATGGTTTAATTACTTGCAAAGTTTTGCAAAAAAATAGCAATTCTGCGCAGCTGGGAAAAAGTAATTGCTTCTGGCTGGGTTCGATCCCGGGTACCGTCGGTTGAAAGTACAGATCAATGACCACAAGACCCGGTTTGACCTGACACGGAGAGTTAGACTTGATGTCGATAATGCTCCGCAGACTCCTTATCAACCTCACACGGCATGGATCATGCCTCATGCACAGTAAATTGAGGCAAAGTACCCAAATGTTATCGCCAATCAAATACACTTATAGTACGAATTTTGTGTCCCAGTTTTCACCTTTCCAACCGCCTGGAGTTGTACATTTCAAAAACTGGCTTGGAGTTGTCGCAACATTAAGGAACAATGGTTTAATTACTGCAAAGTTTTGCAAAAAAATAGCAATTCTGCGCAGCTGGGAAAAAGTAATTGCTTCTGGCTGGGTTCGATCCCGGGTACCGTCGGTTGAAAGTACAGATCAATGACCACAAGCCGGTTTGACCTGACACGGAGTGTAAGAGTTGATGTCCGACAATGCTCCGCAGACTCCTTATCCACGTCACAAGGCATGGATCATGCCTCATGCACAGTAAAATGAGGCAAAGTACCCAAATGTTATCGCCAATGAAATACACTTCTAGTACCAATTTTGACACCAGTTTTCATCTTTCCGAACCGCCTGGAATTGTACATTTCGAAAATTGGCTTGGAGTTGTCGTAGCATTAGGATAAATGGTTT
Organism: Hydractinia echinata; assembly: GCA_030067915.1. NCBI lineage: Eukaryota > Metazoa > Cnidaria > Hydrozoa > Anthoathecata > Hydractiniidae > Hydractinia > Hydractinia echinata. Next base: position 7,313 of record JASGCC010003708.1, on the reverse strand, counting down.
AATTACTGCAAAGTTTTGTAAAAAATTAGCAATTCTGCGCAGCTGGGAAAAAGTAATTGCTTCTGGCTGGGTTCGATCCCGGGTACCGTCGCGTTGAAGTACAGATCAATGACCACGAACCCGGTTTGACCTGACACGGAGAGTTAGACTTGATGTCGATAATGCTCCGCAGACTCCTTATCAACCTCACACGGCATGGATCATGCCTCATGCACAGTAAATGAGGCAAAGTACCCAAATGTTATCGCCAATAAATACACTTTTAGTACGAATTTTGAGTCCCAGTTTTCACCTTTCCAACCGGCCCTGGAAGTTGTACATTTCAAAAATTGGCTGGAGTTGTCGCAACATTAAGGAACAATGGTTTAATTACTGCAAAGTTTTGCAAAAAAATAGCAATTCTGCGCAGCTGGGAAAAAGTAATTGCTTCTGGCTGGATTCGATCCCGGGTACCGTCGGTTGAAAGTACAGATCAATGACCACAAGGCCGGTTTGACCTGACACGGAGTGTAGAGTTGATGTCGACAATGCTCCGCAGACTCCTTATCAACCTCACACGGCATGGATCATGCCTCATGCACAGTAAAATGAGGCAAAGTACCCAAATGTTTATCGCCAATTAAATACACTTCTAGTACGAATTTTGAGTCCCAGTTTTCACCTTTCCAACCGCCTGGAATTGTACATTTCAAAATTGTCTTGGAGTTGTCGCAAGCATGAAGGAACAATGGTTTAATTACTGCAAAGTTTTGCAAAAAAATAGCAATTCTGCGCAGCTGGAAAAAGTAATTGCTTCTGCTGGGTTCGATCCCGGGTACCGTCGGTTGAAAGTACAGATCAATGACCACGAACCGGTTTGACCTGACACGGAGAGTCAGACTTGATGTCCGATGAATGCTCCGCAGACTCCTTATCAACCTCACACGGCCCTCGATCATGCTCGTGCACAGTAAAATGAGGCAAAGTACCCCAAATGTTATCGCCAATAAATACACTTCTAGTACGAATTTTGAGTCACAGTTTTCACCTTTCCAACGCCTAGAATAGTATATTTCAAAATTGGCTTGGAGTTGTCGCAACATTAAGGACAATGGTTTAATTACTGCAAAGTTTTGCAAAAAAATAGCAATTCTGCGCAGCTGGGAAAAAGTAATTGCTTCTGGCTGGGTTCGATCCCGGCAACTTTCGGTTGAACGTACAGATCAAATGACCACAAGGCCGGTTTGACCTCACACGGAGTGTAAGAGTTGATTGCGACAATGCTCCGCAGACTCCTTATCCACGTCACAAGGCATGATCATGCCTCATGCACAGTAAAATGAGGCAAAGTACCCAAATGTTATCGCCAATTAAATACACTTCTAGTACGAATTTTGACACCCAGTTTTCATTTCGAACCGCCTGGAATTGTACATTTCAAAAATTGGCTTGGAGTTGTCGTAACATTAAGGAAAATGGTTTAATTACTGCAAAGTTTTGCAAAAAATAGCAATTCTGCGCAGCTGGGAAAAAGTAATTGCTTCTGGCTGGGTTCGATCCCGGGTACCGTCGGTTGAAAGTACAGATCAATGACCACAAGGCCGGTTTGACCTGACACGGAGAGTTAGTTGATGTCGAGAATGCTCCGCAGACTCCTTATCAACCTCACACGGCATGGATCATGCCTCATGCACAGTAAAATGAGGCAAAGTACCCAAATGTTATCGCCAATTAAATACACTTCTATAGTACGAATTTTGTCCAGTTTTCACCTTTCCAACCGCCTGGAATTGTACATTTCAAAAATTGGCTTGGAGTTGTCGCAACATTAAGGAACAATGGTTTAATTACTGCAAAGTTTTGCAAAAAAATAGCAATTCTGCGCAGCTGGGAAAAAGTAATTGCTTCTGGCTGGGTTCGATCCCGGGTACCGTCGGTTGAAAGTACAGATCAATGACCACAAGGCCGGTTTGACCTGACACGAGAGTTAGAGTTGATGTCGAGAATGCTCCGCAGACTCCTTATCAACCTCACACGGCATGGATCATGCCTCATGCACAGTAAAATGAGGCAAAGTACCCAAATGTTATCGCCAATTAAATACACTTCTAGTACGAATTTTGACTCGCGTTTTCACCTTTCGAATTGCCTTGAATTGTACATTTCAAAAATTGGCTTGGAGTTGTCGCAACATTAAGGAACAATGGTTTAATTACTGCAAAGTTTTGCAAAAAAATAGCAATTCTGCGCAGCTGGGAAAAAGTAATTGCTTCTGGCTGGGTTCGATCCCGGGTACCGTCGGTTGAAAGTACAGATCAATGACCACAAGGCCGGTTTGACCTGACACGAGAGTTAGAGTTGATGTCGAGAATGCTCCGCAGACTCCTTATCAACGTCACACGGCATGGATCATGCGTCATGCACAGTAAAATGAGGCAAAGTACCCAAATGTCATCGCCAATTAAACACACTTCTAGTACGATTTTGACTCGCGGTTTTCACCTTTCGAATTGCCTTGAATTGTACATTTCAAAATTGGCTTGGAGTTGTCGTAACATTAAGGAACAATGGTTTAATTACTGCAAATTTTGCAAAAAAATTAGCAATTCTGCGCAGCTGGGAAAAAGTAATTGCTTCTGGCTGGTTCGATCCCGGGACCTCGGTTGAAAGTACAGATCAATGACCACAAGGCCGGTTTGACCTCACGGAGAGTTAGAGTTGATGTCGAGAATGCTCCGCAGACTCCTTATCACGTCACACGGCATGGATCATGCCTCATGCACAGTAAAATGAGGCAAAGTACCCAAATGTTATCGCCAATTAAATACACTTCTAGTACGAATTTTGACCCGTTTTCTTTCGAACCGCCTGGAATTGTACATTTCAAAATTGGCTTGGAGTTGTCGTAGCAAGAAGAACAATGGTTTAATTACTGCAAAGTTTTGCAAAAAATAGCAATTCTGCGCAGCTGGGAAAAAGTAATTCTTCTGGCTTTGATCCCGGGTACCGTCGGTTGAAAGTACAGATCAATGACCACAAGCCGGTTTGACCTGACACGGAGAGTTAGATTGATGTCGAAATGCTCCGCAGACTCCTTATCAACGTCACACGGCATGGATCATGCCTCATGCACAGTAAAATGAGGCAAAGTACCCAAATGTTATCGCCAATTAAATACACTTCTAGTACGAATTTTGAGTCCCAGTTTTCACCTTTCCAATCGCCTGGAATTGTACATTTCAAAAATTGGCTTGGAGTTGTCGCAACATTAAGGAACAATGGTTTAATTACTGCAAAGTTTTGCAAAAAATAGCAATTCTGCGCAGCTGGGAAAAAGTAATTGCTTCTGGCTGGGTTCGATCCCGGGTACCGTCGGTTGAAAGTACAGATCAATGACCACAAGGCCGGTTTGACCTGACACGGAGAGTTAAGTTGATGTCGAGAATGCTCCGCAGACTCCTTATCAACGTCACACGGCATGGATCATGCGTCATGCACAGTAAAATGAGGCAAAGTACCCAAATGTTATCGCCAATTAAACACACTTCTAGTACGGATTTTGACTCGCGGTTTTCACCTTTCGAATTGCCTGAATTGTACATTTCAAAAATTGGCTTGGAGTTGTCGTAACATTAAGGAACAATGGTTTAATTACTGCAAATTTTGCAAAAAATAGCAATTCTGCGCACTGGGAAAAAGTAATTGCTTCTGGCTGGGTTCGATCCCGGGATCGGTTGAAAGTACAGATCAATGACCACAAGGCCGGTTTGACCTGACACAGAGTTAGAGTTGATGTCGAGAATGCTCCGCAGACTCCTTATCAACCTCACACGGCATGGATCATGCCTCATGCACAGTAAAATGAGGCAAAGTACCCAAATGTTAGCCAATTAAATACACTTCTAGTACGAATTTTGAGTCCCAGTTTTCACCTTTCCAATCGCCTGGAATTGTACATTTCAAAAATTGGCTTGGAGTTGTCGCAACATTAAGGAACAATGGTTTAATTACTGCAAAGTTTTGCAAAAAATAGCAATTCTGCGCAGCTGGGAAAAAGTAATTGCTTCTGGCTGGTTCGATCCCGGGTACCGTCGGTTGAAAGTACAGATCAATGACCACAAGGCCGGTTTGACCTGACACGGAGAGTTAGAGTTGATGTCGAGAATGCTCCGCAGACTCCTTATCAACGTCACACGGCATGGATCATGCGTCATGCACAGTAAAATGAGGCAAAGTACCCAAATGTCATCGCCAATTAAACACACTTCTAGTACGATTTTGACTCGCGTTTTCACCTTTCGAATTGCCTGAATTGTACATTTCAAAATTGGCTTGGAGTTGTCGTAACATTAAGGAACAATGGTTTAATTACTGCAAAGTTTTGCAAAAAATAGCGATTCTGCGCAGCTGGGAAAAAGTAATTGTTTCTGGCTGGGTTCGATCCCGGGTACCGTCGGTTGAAAGTACAGATCAATGACCACAAGGCCGGTTTGACCTGACACCGAGAGTTAGAGTTGATGTCGAGAATGCTCCGCAGACTCCTTATCAACGTCACACGGCATGGATCATGCGTCATGCACAGTAAAATGAGGCAAAGTACCCAAATGTCATCGCCAATTAAACACACTTCTAGTACGATTTTGACTCGCGTTTTCACCTTTCGAATTGCCTTGAATTGTACATTTCAAAAATTGGCTTGGAGTTGTCGTAACATTAAGGAACAATGGTTTAATTACTGCAAATTTTGCAAAAATAGCAATTCTGCGCAGCTGGGAAAAAGTAATTGCTTCTGGCTGGGTTCGATCCCGGGACCGTCGGTTGAAAGTACAGATCAATGACCACAAGGCCGGTTTGACCTGATACGAGTTAGAGTTGATGTCGAGAATGCTCCGCAGACTCCTTATCAACCTCACACGGCATGGATCATGCCTCATGCACAGTAAAATGAGGCAAAGTACCCAAATGTTATCGCCAATTAAATACACTTCTAGTACGAATTTTGAGTCCCAGTTTTCACCTTTCCAACGCCTGGAATTGTACATTTCAAAAATTGGCTTGGAGTTGTCGCAACATTAAGGAACAATGGTTTAATTACTGCAAAGTTTTGCAAAAAAATAGCAATTCTGCGCAGCTGGGAAAAAGTAATTGCTTCTGGCTGGTTCGATCCGGGTACCGTCGGTTGAAAGTACAGATCAATGACCACAAGGCCGGTTTGACCTGACACGGATAGTTAAGTTGATGTCGAGAATGCTCCGCAGACTCCTTATCAACGTCACACGGCATGGATCATGTCATGCACAGTAAAATGAGGCAAAGTACCCAAATGTCATCGCCAATTAAACACTTCTAGTACGATTTTGACTCGCGTTTTCACCTTTCGAATTGCCTTGAATTGTACATTTCAAAAATTGGCTTGGAGTTGTCGTAACATTAAGGAACAATGGTTTAATTACTGCAAATTTTGCAAAAATAGCAATTCTGCGCACTGGGAAAAAGTAATTGCTTCTGGCTGGTTCGATCCCGGGTACCGTCGGTTGAAATACAGATCAATGACCACAAGGCCGGTTTGACCTGACACGGAGTTAAGTTGATGTCGAGAATGCTCCGCAGACTCCTTATCAACGTCACACGGCATGGATCATGCGTCATGCACATAAAATGAGGCAAAGTACCCAAATGTCATCGCCAATTAAACACACTTCTAGTACGGATTTTGACTCGCGTTTTCACCTTTCGAATTGCCTTGAATTGTACATTTCAAAATTGGCTTGGAGTTGTCGTAACATTAAGGAAAATGGTTTAATTACTGCAAATTTTGCAAAAAATTAGCAATTCTGCGCACCTGGGAAAAAGTAATTGCTTCTGGCTGGGTTCGATCCCGGGACCTCGGTTGAAAGTACAGATCAATGACCACAAGGCCGGTTTGACCTGACACGGAGAGTTAGAGTTGATGTCGAGAATGCTCCGCAGACTCCTTATCAACGTCACAGGCATGGATCATGCCTCATGCACAGTAAAATGAGGCAAAGTACCCAAATGTTATCGCCAATTAAATACACTTCTAGTACGAATTTTGACCCAGTTTTCACCTTTCCAACCGCCTGGAATTGTACATTTCAAAAATTGGCTTGGAGTTGTCGCAACATTAAGGAACAATGGTTTAATTACTGCAAAGTTTTGCAAAAAATAGCAATTCTGCGCAGCTGGAAAAAGTAATTGCTTCTGGCTGGGTTCGATCCCGGGTACCGTCGGTTGAAAGTACAGATCAATGACCACAAGGCCGGTTTGACCTGATACGGAGTTAGAGTTGATGTCGAAATGCTCCGCAGACTCCTTATCAACCTCACACGGCATGGATCATGCCTCATGCACAGTAAAATGAGGCAAAGTACCCAAATGTTATCGCCAATTAAATACACTTCTAGTACGAATTTTGGAGTCCCAGTTTTCACCTTTCCAATCGCCTGGAATTGTACATTTCAAAAATTGGCTTGGAGTTGTCGCAACATTAAGGAACAATGGTTTAATTACTGCAAAGTTTTGCAAAAAATAGCAATTCTGCGCAGCTGGGAAAAAGTAATTGCTTCTGGCTGGGTTCGATCCGGGTACCGTCGGTTGAAAGTACAGATCAATGACCACAAGGCCGGTTTGACCTGACATGGAGAGTTAAGTTGATGTCGAGAATGCTCCGCAGACTCCTTATCAACGTCACACGGCATGGATCATGCCTCATGCACAGTAAAATGAGGCAAAGTACCCAAATGTCATCGCCAATTAAACACACTTCTAGTACGGATTTTGACTCGCGGTTTTCACCTTTCGAATTGCCTTGAATTGTACATTTCAAAAATTGGCTTGGAGTTGTCGCAACATTAAGGAACAATGGTTTAATTACTGCAAAGTTTTGCAAAAAAAGCAATTCTGCGCAGCTGGGAAAAAGTAATTGCTTCTGGCTGGGTTCGATCTGGGTACCGTCGGTTGAAAGTACAGATCAATGACCACAAGGCCGGTTTGACCTGACACGGAGAGTTAAAGTTGATGTCGAGAATGCTCCGCAGACTCCTTATCAACGTCACACGGCATGGATCATGCGTCATGCACATTAAAATGAGGCAAAGTACCCAAATGTCATCGCCAATTAAACACACTTATAGTACGGATTTTGACTCGCGGTTTTCACCTTTCGAATTGCCTTGAATTGTACATTTCAAAAATTGCCTTGGAGTTGTCGTAACATTAAGGAACAATGGTTTGATTACTGAAAATTTTGCAAACAATTAGCAATTCTGTGCACCTGGGAAAAAGTAATGCTTGGCTGGGTCGATCCCGGGAAC
>JASGCC010003707.1:0-22836 GCA_030067915.1 Hydractinia echinata | reverse complement strand
CTCCTCTCTATAGTCACAGTAACATCAAGAAAGTAGCAAGGTATGAGAAGTAATTCAAATTCAAATCTCATAAGCGAGGGCATAAGACCCCGGAAGACTGTGATTAAAAAAAGTCTTGTTTACACTATGAGGTTAGTGCATAATCCCTTTGAAGACATCATGAAATTTCCACTAAACCTAAGTCAGGATACTTTCAAAGTAATTTAGTTTAGTTGGTTAAGGATAATAATATATTTTGATTTTAGTGTTGAGTGTTTATTTCTGGTTCAAAAGATGTATCCAGTACAAACGGGACCAGATAATAATAAGGACTACAACCATGGAAACGAAATCTTTTGGCTTTAAAGAGGGGATTTAACTTAGATACAATCTTGGAACAAAACATTCTTGTCCCAGAGCTCGTTTCAAGATGGGGAATAATTAGACAATTTTTTTATTAAAGATCTTTCTTTATGTTATACGGTTTTCTTCAAAAATATTTGTTTTTCTGCACTTTAAACCCCGTTCCCCTCTCCCTTAAAAAAATCCTCTGAACTAGTAACAATGTCTTGGTGTGTAAAAACCTTATTAGCGATCTGTGAATCTGTGAGTGTAAGTTACTTTGTCATTATAAAGAGTGCTTATAGAAAGAGTAATGTCATAGAGAACAACATACAAAATTTTTAAATCTTATAAACCCTTACCTTCTCTTCTGACGCGCTGCCCTGGCAATGTTCTTTCTCATCTCATTTTCCATATTCTCTTGTTCCTCTCTGACTAACACTTCTGCTTCTGTTTCCGCATACGCATTATTGCAGGATTTTACATTGATCACTGTTGTTGCTTCAGCATCACTCTCTGGTTCAGCGTAGTTTACCCTTGGCTTCACAATCACAAGGTTAGTGTTTGCTGAACTTGGTCGTAAGCACACTGGAGTTGGTTCTCCCACTTCAGATTCACTGTCGTCAATGCAAGGCTCCTCCTTCTTGTACAGTTGAAGCTCTTCACCATCTTCAGCAATTGATGGCAATTCCGGGTATGGTGTCTGAACAACAGCTTTGATTGGTGCTTCGATCGGGGAGATTGTTGATACGCATGGTGTAGGATCTTCACAAACAGTAGCAGGCTTGTCATAACACACATCAACGATTGGAGTGACGTGCGATTTCTTCTTTTTACCTACACATCTTAATAAAGTGTTGCCCATTACTGAGCGTTAATTTGAAGCTTCTTGCGCCTCATTGTTTTGGTCGCTTTAAGCGCTCAATAACTTTCTCGTTATACGTTTTAAATTTAAAACATCTTTTAATTTCGCGTACGAAAAAAAAAACTTGTAATCGTTTTGATAGTGACTTCAAAACTGTGAAGAATTAACTGACGTCAAATACTTTATACCTTCATTGACGTCATAAAGACAATGCAATGCATCATTGCTAATTTTTACGCCATTTCATTTCTGTCACTATAGCAACAGAAGCAAAGTGTATTTACTAACATCTAATCTGCTTGCTGACGTCAAACGTAGTAGGCCGTAGTCGCCTTCGCAATTAGGGACATTCATAAAATACATTCGTCCTGAGGGGAGAGAAAAGGGGTAGGTAGGGTAAGGGGTAATGCAAAACGTGTTGGATTTCCCAAAGAAAATGTCTCTTTTAATTTTCTGTTTATCAACCAACCCTGCGCTTATTCTCGTTGTCAGATATACAAAAGACAACAGGCGCTGGGATCGATGTTAATTGTTTATAGCTGTTGTAATATCTCAGCAGATGCTCGAGTAAACAAACAGAGGAAGTGGGTTTGCCGAACGAATATGAGAGAACAAAGGAAAGAGTATCAAGATCCTATTCTGCGCACCCTTTTTGTAAGAACCATTTTATTTGACCCTCTATGATTCTTTCTTAATCCTGTAATGATGAGGGTCAGATCGGATCTTTAAAAAATCTTCCTCGCGTTTTTCTTAGATTTGATCTAAAAAATTTTCCTTATTCTGATTCAAAAATTTACTTTACCCTTCATCAAAATCTATTGAACCAGAGAACGCACTACTTCCAAATGTCATAAAAGCAATATTATCACAGTTGCTAACAAATAGGTTCCTAATAATTTTCAGTCTCCTTTTGTTCTGACCGCCCCGCCGTTTATTAAAAACTTCCTCTGTCTATTAGATTTTTTAAATATTTCCGAGTCCATGCTACCTAAACTTTAAAAGATTCTAATGCAATCCGTTCTTCTTTTGCGTGTTTTGTGATGATAGAGACTTGTGTAAAAAAACTATAACATGAATAATATATGAATAGTTTCTTCTCATCAATCAATTTCTCAGCTTAACGTCCATGCCTAGATTGGATTGAATGGGTATATTTAATGGACCTTCTTTCAATCTGATTTAAGCTGTGATAGATCTAAACTCGTAGTCCTTATATTAATGGCAACAAATCAAGACTTTTTGTTTTTTGTTTAAAGAAATTCAGTAGATGAAAATCGGTGCATCTCAATTTGATATTTTTCTTAAAAGATTTGGGAGATTTGGGCCTTGTGTGTAACACATAATTTTGTTGTTGATTGGCATTTGACTAATTTTTAAAAGGCAATGTTTACACCTTGATTAATATACAACAAAAACAATTCATTAATTTTCATTATATTCCATTTGTAGATTATTTTATAACTTATTTTTACAATATATATAATTTACAATTTGCACGCTGCATGAGAAAAAAAAATGTAATAAAAATAAAAACTATAACTACTCATTCGTTCCATCAACAAAGCTTGCATTTATTTTCCGTCTTATTTACGCCAGACTCTTTTCCGGTAATCTTAAAGCATTTACGCCTTTGAGATTTACGTATCAAAGGTCACCGTAAGAAAGGCAGGTGTTACTTACGGGTCGTCGAAAAGGGCCGCAATACGGTAACAAGTGCATAAACTGTGATGCAAATACGGACTTAATGGTTAATGGTCTTTAAAAAAAAACCACGGTCTTTGACTCCACAAATGTGTGCTAAAATATTTCGAAACAAAATATCAATGCAAATATCTACTGTGCGTTTTATCGTATCCAATTAAACAATATTTGATCTTTGCAAATAATTTTTGTTTTATTATACAATTAGCAAATGTCCACCATGCGCTCTTTCACCACACCAATTTTGTTCTTAGGCATTTTTCAACGTATAATTATTTGTCTCAAATCCACACCAACCAAACAAGTGAGGCGAATTCCGTCAATTTTTTCGCAAATTTAATTTCGCAACGTCACACGCAAAACTCCAAAGGTGCAGGTCCAAGTATCTCATAATGGCACTTTTTAAGGAACGATTGGGTATTAAATTGGTACGCTGCAGCGGTCTATTTGTCATAGGACTCGTACTTTTTCCTGATGTTATCCACGCCGTAATCGAAGATCTTTCATAAGTGAAACCATCTGTAAAAGAGAAAGCGAAAAATCATATATCAAAGTTATACGCGTTCGAAGTAATTGGTTATTCAGGTGAAATATCTATGAACGTAGAAGCGATTGGTACAACAAGTTACCATCTCGATTTCTGCTTCGTGTATGACTCACAAAAAAAAGTGTATCAATTCGACGTTAAGGTGGGAGGGGCTTAAATCCTTCGACGTTTTAATTAATATTTAACACTACGAAATAATTTTTTGAAGAAATAAAAAGCATTTTCGTCTACACGCTAAACAGGAGAATATGTCGGAGTGCTTTCAGGGATTAGTGGATACTCAATATTACGTGTTTTGATTTTGACGTTAAGGGCAGGGAGCAAGGGAGGAAGGGAGGAAAGGGAGGGAGGTGCGGAAGGGAGGGAGGAGGTAAAACCTAAACGGTGGATTGACGTTAAGCTTGAAGTTTCTGATTTATGAGTCATCACCTAATACGAAGGAAGTAAGAAGAAACAAATAAAAAATAGTAAAGATTAAACAAGAAAGTATAAGCAGCAGGTTAGGAAATATAATATACACGAGGTGGATAAATTTAAAAAATGTGGATGTACAGGCTGCTAATTCAGAAAGCTGTAAATACCTCTCCTTAATAGAAATCCGGAAATAATGCAAACACAGAAAAAAAAACTTTTACACCTCAAACACACTTTGGAGGAGAGTTGAAAAAATAAGGAATTCTGCAGCTGTATTTAGCTTCAAAAACAAACGAGCGATTAGTAAGCATACCTGCGACTAAAACTGGATCAGACATCAGTTCACGTGTTAATTGGACATAAAAACTCGTCAGGGGATATTTCCTTCTGTTTCAGATTTCCTGATCGATTTTACTTCCCTGAGAATCTTGTTTCGATGACCAAGGGGTCCTAAAACATGGAAACATTAAATACTATCCCCCAAAATGACTTAAAAAAAGACGTCTAAGAAACCTTAGGCTTGGTCCTCCAACAAGTCTTGAACTGTGGTGCAACCGATACAAGATTTGGTGTGTCTCATTGTTGATAACAAGTAATTACCATAAAAGTCATAGTTGTTACTACAAAAGTTGCTTTAAGAATTATTGGTAACTTTCTTTAAGTTTTAAGTACAGGAAAGACAAATCAATGAACATATGTCTAGTAGAATGAACAAAATCTAGTAGATAATCAACCAAAAATAATTCTTACCAATTCCCAGCCCTGTCATTAACATATCATCGGTGATTTGCAACAGTTTCAGTACCAATCTATTGCATTAGTGCGAAATGTTTCAGCATACTGTTCAAGTCCAATATCATGCAACCAAGAACAAACATCCTCATTGACCATGTCCTTAATAACTTCTGTTGCTAAAGAGAATAAAAACTTACACAAAATCATGCTCATTTTGTGATCTTAACATAATTTATAAATAAAACAATAGAATGAGTCAACACATCAAAACTGACTATACAGACCTAGTCCAAATTTCTGTTGAAATCACAACTTTAATTTGCTGCGCATATCATGCTTAATTAGTTTTTTAAAACATAAAAGGTTTACTTATGAACCAACCAACAAAGTATAAACCCTAATAAAGTTACTAGTATTCAAAGGTCAAAATGGTTGACAGACCATCATGATTCCAAAAGGGTGCAGGTAAGAAATTTGTATCGGCAGAAAAAGTGTTTCTATAGGTTTTTCCTGTTGTTACTTAACATGCAAATATGAAATACAAGAATCTTCATTGGCAGTAAAATTGTTTTTATAGGTTTTTCCTGTTGTTACTCAACATGCAAATATACAAAATATAAAGTACACATTTTGAGTTACTTTAACTTCATGGCTTTATAAACATTCCAGTACATCAAGTAATGCATATAAACACCAGTCTACATTATCCTGTTTGAACAAAAAGTCTTAACATACTGACATTCTTAAAAGCTTTTCTTATATATGATGAAAATGTTGTTAATATTATCTTGTTTTAAAGAGAAAGAAACATTCATACTTTGGCTTCCTGTTGCACTGGTTGATTGTTACAATCAACTGGAACCGCTATGATGGAAATAAAAGATGATAATGACATATTCTTTAAGTATAACCTAATGTACATGTCTGAACACAATAGAAAAAGAGATTATATCTGTCTCTCCCAATGAAAAGTAGTAAAAGATATTCTATAGTAATCCCATCAAAAACGTCTGCTTACAATTACAATTACACAAAGAATTAAGAAGCTCATCCATTGGTTTCTGCCCTTAAGGCTTTAAAATCCAATCGTACAAATTTCAGTAATGAAAATAAGTTTAGAAATTTCTCCTTAGCAATTATTGCTGAGAAGAAAAACCCTAATTTTGAGGATTGCATTCAAAATTAGACCATAAGTTACTCTGAAATATCCACACTACATACATAGTTTAGACAATGCTTATTTTACTTACAGTGTTCACTTTTGGTTATAACCTGTCCATTAAACAACATTACCTGGTTGAACATTGTTTAGTTCCCAGACTTGCACGGTTTTGTCATTTGATCCAGTTGCTAAGTAAACAGCCATTTGGGGAGAACACCACTGTGGATACATATCTAAAAATATGAAAAAATTGACACACTTCTGGTTTGTACATAGTCATGGTGTAATCAGTGGGAATCCAATAAAGTGTGTGAAGTTTACATTGACGTGAGGCTGTTCATTTATGAATGGAAAACATACGTGTGCACAATGTAACACTATAGTTATTGTATAGGTATAATGTTTTATCCACTTCTTATATAATATCTATGCATTTAAACTTTGAAATGAAAAACTGAAGCTGCAATATGAACTACATATGAATGGGCATTGGAACAAACCTTGAATGTCCCGATAACTTGGACAGAAGTTTTTTACCAATCTATAACATAGAAACAGTTCTATTCATCATTCTAATAAACAATACGAGATAATACTAAAAAATTATTCGGCAAATTAAACTTCAGTGAATGAGATTTGAATTTTTCATTATAATTTCCAGTGCATTACGTATATTTTATAACATAATACTATCACATCTTTTAATAATCTTTATGTGTATTAAAAATGTAAACTTACTGGATCCCAAATTATCACAGTTTTATCTGAGGAACTAAATATAAATATACAACTTAAATTTATTAACAAAGTCATTTACAAAATTCAACAGAGCAGAAGGGGAATCTATACATACCAAGATGCTAAGGAACGGCCATCTGCAGAAAATCTGCAATCATATACATGGCCAAGATGTCCCTCCAAGGATGCAGTTGGCTCAAAATTGCATTTAAGAGAGTATGCTAAATAAAGGAAACAAAACATACTAAAATGAATAACGCTTTGTGGCTGCCCTGAATGTGCAAAAGGACTATGATTTATGAGGCATACCTGAAGCTGTGTATACATGCCACAGTTTTACCAGATTATCTCCACCACATGTTGCAAGTAAAAAACATGGAGATTGACCACCCCCAAGTGCAAATGTTGAGTCTAACAGAGAAAGAGTATTTTATATGCAATAAAAGGACACACAAGTAAAGGAGAAATTAGATGTAACAATAGATTTTGTATTAACCTGCAGCACCAAATGTTGGTGAGAAATCACACCCAGTTATTCCAACACCACATAACCCTGTATCATGTGCTTGAAACATGTCTTCACATTTCCCTGAACTAAAATCCCATATTCGTATATCACCATATGCTGAACCAGCAACAACGTATAAATCGTCTGGTGTAAATCGACATGTATTTAAACTACAGTCAGGTCCTTTGAAAACACGAACAATTTGGTATGATTTAAGATTCCACACACGTAATGTTTCATCCGATGATGCTGTCAACAAGTATTGTGAATTAGGTGAAAAGACACAACATTTTACTGTGCCTTTGTGTCCTTGCAAGGTTTTTATTAGTTCTCCAGTATCTGCATTCCATAATACGACTGTAGAGTCTTGGGAGCCTGTGGCGAGTATAGATCCAAAGGGTGAAAAGGCACAAGTTATAACCGAATAACTATGTCCCACCAAAGGCGAGCATTCAATTTCACTACCATCTTTTATATTCCACAAACGAATTGTCTTATCACCCGAAGCAGAAGCCAACACTTTATTGTTGGATGAAAAGGCACAACAATTAACATCATTTGTGTGTCCAATCAAAGTATGAACCACTTCTCCCATACTTCTTTTGCTAAAAGGACATCTACAAATAACAGTTTTAAAAGGAAATAATCAATCAGCAAAGTTATATAGGAAGTGAGTCCTCTTGGTGCCACCATGGTTGGTACCGAAAGAACTAGATCCAGGGGGTATAAATAAGCTCAAACAATTGTGGAAACATAGATAGATGTGCATATTTTACATGGCTAGCCTCACAAATATCGAGGGATATACCCTGTCTATTATTTCCAGGAGGGGCCATGGCTTTGATGGGGAGTCCTGGAGTATTTAATGCTCTCTTTGAGCTACGCAAACTCAATTAGGGTCAGCGCTCTGCTAGACAACTCCCTGCAACATCCAACGGCCCACACAGTGCGTCATCTCCCCAATTTCCCTCACATGGCTTGGGTTAACCCGGGGCTATGGTAATATTCAATTGCCCATAGTGAATCGCCGTCAAGGGGAATCGAACCCCGGTCTCCCGCACAAAGTACAAGAGTGATAACCACTAAACTACGGCGCCATTAAAACTACGGCGCCATCATTTCTAGCCTGTTATACATGGTGATAGATTTTGTTTTAATTGAGCATAAGTTATTGATGGCTACTGCACTTTGTTTTTAACGATCATTTATTTTCTTGATATGAACAACTTTTTTTTATAAAATCAGGAGGGTTTTGGATATCTTCGTTTCTTTAAATGGCTCCTGGTATATCCTCCTACACAATTATGCTCACAGACGTTTTGTTTGTTTCTACATGATATATACTGTTTAAACCAATCATGGACAAGTATACAAATTAGGCTACAATTATGAACTGGATTGGGTAAAAGCCCGTTGTAAGCATGACGTTTTGTGATGGTCAAACCTTTTGAAATTCAAGACTGGATTATTCAGAGCTCTTTCCCAATGGACTTAAATGAATTTGCTTGGAAGTTTTGTTTATCTAAAACTTATACTGTAAAGGTTTTACTGGGCACCCCAACTGAAAAAGGTGAGCAGGTAACGTTTTACTATCACGTGACAAGAGGTGGGCATTAGTAAAAAAGACATGATTATGTAATTTAAGAGGTAGTCATGGTAAATAGTTATTGCAGTTCAAAAAGGCAAGTAGCTAGGGAACGATGTGGAGCATCTTCAGCAACAACACATGCATGTGTGCAGTTTCCACAGTTCCCCCGTTTCGTTCTCTTGTTGTTGACAAAAATTTTAAAAAAGCTGACACTGCTAAAAAGATTTTTTCTCTGTCGCAGATGCTAGATAAGTTCTCCATCGTAGATGCAAAAAATTCCAAGGTGTTGTGAATGCAAATAAATAATGGCAGCGCAGTAGCTGATGCACAGAAACGAAAAAGGAGAGAACAAAAACCAATTAGGTATATTTAATATTCTTCTTTGTTTTCTCAACACAAAAATTTCCAAGCCATCTAGCTATTAGTAAATTAGTTTTCTGGTTTTACTAATTTTTAAGAAAAATTCCATTTCCTCCGTTCCGTTTTTGCACAAAGATGCTAGTTAGG
This sequence comes from Hydractinia echinata, assembly GCA_030067915.1. NCBI lineage: Eukaryota > Metazoa > Cnidaria > Hydrozoa > Anthoathecata > Hydractiniidae > Hydractinia > Hydractinia echinata. The sequence goes on along the minus strand of JASGCC010003707.1, from coordinate 13,750 downwards.
TAGTAATGTTTTTGCCAAAAAAGAAATGTTTTTGTTTCCTTATGAAGAAAATCGTTTTTGGAAAGTAAAAATAACTTTCTGTACTTTGTACTACTACTCTAATTATAAAGATATTTCCAGTCGGGCATATAATGTCAGACAACAGGAATTGTTGTGCTTGCCAGCTGCCAGACCAGAGAGAAAACATTGAATTTTATGAAAAAACATCATTGTATTTTACATAATACTTATGTTGTTGTTGTTGCTATTGGTGTTATTGTTGCTGTTGTTGCAGATGTTTCCAATTCCACCATGTTATTATTATTATTATTATTCAATGCGTGTCAACAAATTTATGACATTTGTTTATGTAGCTCTCTAGCTAGCTGAACGAATCAAATATTTTGTCAGGGCAAATTGTCCACAATGAATGAAACATTTATTGTTTGACGACTTCCGTCGTTTTAAAAAAATTAAAATTTCGCTCAGAGAAACCCGAATCAACCCGAAACAACATTTTTTAAAAATGTATAATTTATTCTTTTAATGTCGTGCAGTGGTAGTGGAAGAGTGAAAAAACTGTTTTTTATATCATTTATTCCATAAATATATAGCTGTAATAAAATCCCACAAATAATAAACTGAGAGTACAACGACAAAATAGCACCTTCTTCTCGACAAAATTTAAATGAGAACAATGAGCTCGCGCACGTTGCATTTCGGGCGGTTTCGGACAGCCCAGGCTTTTCCGGACGGTTACATACAAAAACCTGTGGCCACCCTCACATATATATGGAAAATTTTGACCCAGTGGAGGTAAAAAAGACTCACAATTTTACAGGATCATGTACACACGCTTAGTAAGTAAAAAATCTGGTTATCATTTTGATTGTGTACTGAAAAAAGCAGTAAAAATTGGTTGTCACACAGTTGTATGTGATATATATATATAAGCAATGTTCTGTTGTTCCAAGGGAGGAATATCACTTATATGCATGGAGAAACCAGCTTTGTGACTCAGGCATGATCTATACACCAAAAGTTTGTAATAATAGTCACGATTTACTTTGATATTGATGTGTATGCTTCACATTTTTTTTCTGTGTTTTTTATTAAAGGTTGTAGCAACATTTTATGAAAAAAAAGATTTCTTGATTTTTCAACTCACTGACAGAAATATTCCAAAAATTTTCAAATTTGTAACAATCGCTTGTAGGACGCAAAGTGAGGATATTTCCAGAAATAGCCTTCAAGAGTGTTTTAGAGGCAACAGGTAAACAAATTTAAATAAAAAAAGGGGACCGATGGGTCATTGCTGACCTCCAAAATGATGTCATTAAGCAACAAATATTTTTTAACATGATGGATGTTTGTATATGTAAAGGAATTCTTTGCAAAGAAAGGCATTATCAGCAACAACTTTTCATTGTTTATGTTTTATTCTCAATAAAACACACAATATCGTACTCTTCTCCACATCCAGAGTTCTTCTTATGTATCGTGTTATCCATCTCAAGTAGACCTCTCATTAACATCCAGGGCTCCTCTCCTGTGATTTCCTCTGTTATATATGTACCTCACAATAACCAAATCTCCTTGAACTTCAACTACTGCCTAAACTCTTTCATATATTGACTGAAAATATTAAGTAACAAACTAAGTATTGCATTCAAATAAATATCTCAATTGTAAACCAAGAGGAGAGTCTAAAACGAGACATTCTTTTCTTCTGGTAGGCAAAGTAAAGTTTGAATGAATTAAATGAAATAATGAATGGTTGTGGGGAAACATCATGGCATCGGACACAAAAAGTTTGTTTTTCTCACACAGAAGAAATTTTAAAGAAAAAAAATGATTTTTTCATTTTTTTCTCTTGCTTTTAAGATTTTTAAAGGCAGTTTTTCTATGGTGATTACTTTATTACGTTCTTCTGGTTGATATAATTCTATTCATTTGTGATAAAAATAATGGTCAGCCCTGTGTGACATGAGCAAGTTATATTAAGGGCTACCTTTCATTAAAATTTCAAAAATATAAATTATCGAATATAAATTTTCATAAATCAGTCATGTTGAGATATTTTGCGTAGATTTTTTTTTGCGAATGAACAATTTTAAGATTTTTACTGAAGAATTATTTTGTTATAAATGCACTACTTTTAATATCTATGGCCTATACTGGGTAAAATACTAATAATAGTATCAGTAAAACGTAAAGCCGTATCCATTATATTGTAAACATTGAGTGTGTTTTTTTATTTTGAAACACTTACCTAAGTGACTATTTAAAAAAGTTAAAGAAAAATCACATTTGCGGCATCTATAACTTGTACACATACACATATGAAGAAATTGTAGTGTTTCACATTAACTATGTAATCACCATGGTTTGAAGTCATAATTTTAATAAATACCACAACGCCACATCATTTTCTCATTTGAGGGGAACAAAGCTTTCTTTACCCCAATTTTACTTAGGGTAACTGTGAACGATCCTGGAAATAATGAGTAAAGGCGGTATGAATAACAAACATGGCAGCTTAGCTTAGTGCATGAGTAAAGTCTGGTGGAACAAATTTTCTAATCTTTGTGTAAAAAATGACTGTTACAAGTAAATCCTATAAATATATTTATGAAATAATAGTACTCTTTGGTAACGAGAAATCGTTCACATTATTTAAAAGTTGGGGTAACAAAATGGTACAGCAACCATCATCACCCCCAAATTTTGTGGGCTGACCACATTGCACTATCTGGATTTCCAATATTTCGAGCAACAAAATTAAATAAAATAACAGAGGGAACTTTTTAAGTTACAATCTTGGTCAAAATATATTGAGACAAGACAACTAATTTCAAAGTTCGCTACCACAAGTAATTACGTAGGTTATTTCTATATTATATTCACACATTTTGAACTTGTCAAATTCACTTGCCAATGTTCAGAGCAGACTTAGGTTCTCTTAAAATGTGCTAATTGTTGCTGTTATCAGCATGGCTATTTTCTTACGAATTTTGGGTTCAACGTGTATTATTTTGATGTGTAGACATGCTAGAGAATGTGACTAGCAACTTTTCAACGCTGTCTGTCTGACCTACATGTGTGCAAAAGTAGCGACTTTGCAGTCTGACAGTTGCACCGCATTGACTGTTTTACACTTTTGTCCATATTTGAAAAATAAGGAAAAAACTGCTTTCGTCTCAATATTTTTGTCCAAGATTGTAGTTTTGCTGAATCTAAATTTTTGACTTAAAAAATTTGCTACCACCCCTTTTAAATAAATATTTCCAATCCCTAACAGTCATAACCACCAAGAATTCAACATGGCAGGTCAAGTCAATTTTCAAAATTTTAGGTTATAGTAGAGAAACAACCGGTGTTTTAAACTGATATAAGAATGCATCCTAAAGGAAGATTCTTTAATTAAACTTTGCAGTTATACTTGTTAGACCAAAAATTGCCTAAATTTGTAAAAATTATAATTAGTTATGTGCTATCAAAAGAAGCAAATTAATTTCAAAATAGCACAAGTTTTTTTCCAATGGAATAGAATTTTGCGTTTACCATAATTACAAATTAAAAGCAAAAAAGTTTATCTTATTATCTTCGACATTCAAAATGGTTGCTCTCATCACCTTATGTTGTTTCTAAGCTTTCCCATTGGTTAAAATCAAATTTCGTGATTGGTTAATATGTGTGCAATAAGATTTACTTTGGCTGAGGATTACAACTTTTGTTTGAAGTGTTATTTGCAGCTTAAAGATTTTGTGCATCCTGTAGCACAACCCGTTTTTGCACAAACAGACAGAGTGCTAAAATTTTGCCAACCAATGTGTAACAATGTAAAACTAAAATATTTTTACTATTTGAAAACTTTTTTGAACTTTTTTTTGGCTAACCATGTAGCACCCTATCATTTTTTAGGAATTTTCCTCCCTCTCACAATAAGTAACTTAAAGACATAATTGTGTTAGATTAAGGCTAAACCGCTATTGCCCCTGTCACAAAAATTTGTTAAGCAAGGGAAAAATGATATGCTAAAAATAATCATATCTCGGTTAGCAATTATACTATACTTTTTAATTCACCTATTAGTCCCAAATTTAAATTATAGTCTTTCTAACGAGCTAAGTTATTTTGTGCTGTTGGTTTAAATGGTAACAAATGGTCAAGGTACAAGAAAATGTTTTTAGTTGATATTTTAGCTTAAACTAAAATTTGATCATGCACACTTTTAATAAATATTTGGACCAGTTTAGCATCAAGTTTGAGGTGATCTACCTCATCAATAAAAATTGAACTAATAGTAGTGCATTTACCGATATATTCATTCATTCATTCATTCATTCATTCATAGTTATAGTTGTTGCCTACTTTATCCAAATGTTTTTTTTAAACTCCTATTTTCAAGGAAATTTATTTTCTTTTTCTTTTTAAGGGAATTTTACAAAAACCTATACAAATCAGTATTATAACTTAATATGCCACCACAATATCAGTGCAAGGGAGAAATCACATAACATTACAGAAATAATCTAGCATTGGGAAAAAATCTTTTATTATAGCAACAGTGCATGATCTGAAATTCCATGTAGGGTGTTTCTAAAAACAAAAAAAGGTATTTGCATTATGATTGACAAAAATTATTTTCACAAACTTAGGGAAAATGTAGTGATCCAGAATATTATATTCCATAAGTATTGTGGGGAATCTATCCCTGTTCTGTCAAGATAAGAACAAATGAAGCTAAAATATGAGGTTGTGTTTTTACAGAAACACAATATATTGATACCACTTAAAAACCAGAATGGAGGAGTGTGCTTAGTGAAGAATGTGGGAAAATGTTCAGGAATTTTTTTGACAACTTAATGATTCATATTCCTGATGGTCTCAGCTTTCCAAAAACGTATATAGATATCCCAGTTGAACAATAATGTTTTTTTAAATTTTGCTCCTTGACTGCCAGTTATTCAGCACCTGCACAGCAAATCTGTAATCGTCGCTAACACACAACATTTTAGTGGAGAAACTGCAAATTATTTTGACAAATGTTTTGTGTCAGTTGATTAAGGCTATTTGTAAATAACAGAATTGTTGTTGGAACAACCATATGGAAAAATTAATGACCTATTCGTTTATTTAGAAAAAAAAATGCGATCAAAAAATAACTTTTAAAACATTTTTAAATGTAACTGCATCCCCTCGCCATTATGATATTAAAATCAAAAATTAGTTTGCTTAAAGACAATGATGATTTTATATATTATTGATATATTTGTGTTTTGAAACAGATTGTGACTTTTGTGAGACATTTGTTGGTCAAACTATGGTAAAAAAAGTTGTATTTGATGACTGTTCAATTTTTTATATAACCACTTATATTATTCTGTGTCTACAACTACAAATTTGACCATTGGAGGATCTTGCTGTTATAAAAAGAATGTATGCCACTAAGTACAGATGCTCTTTTAATTCATTTCTAACATATTTGCAAATTACAGCAATAGAGTGTTGGAATCTATAAGTTAGTAAATTTCTATTTTCCCAAACATGAGCAATATTTTTAAATTGTAAAGTAATATCTATGGTGATTAAAATGTCTAAAAATATATTGGTGTTCTAATTATTTCAGTGCTGGAGGGAATTTTTTTCCATTGCATAAATTTTGTATCCTTTGTTGAATTATCAGATCTGTTCATTCAGACAGCTCTATAGTAAGATCTATAATAAAAAATTACTGATAGTTAATCTAATGCGAATAATAAAGAAGCGAAGATGTATATCCCATTACATAAACACGTGTTCGTTCATAATTAGTTAGATTCTTATCACATAAAATTTTTTAAGTGAGTATAGCTATCTTGAAAAAAAAAATTTTCTTTGCAGCATAAAAAGAGGGGAAAGGCTGAAAAACACTTCATAAAATTTCATGATATTTTTAACGTAACCTTAAAAAACTTGGAACATAGTATAGCCTATAAAAAAGGGGAAGTTGTCATTTCAAAGATCCACTCTCAGTTTCTGTCAAGTTAGCTATTTTGAATCTGTTTTCATTTGTAAACCTTTGAGTCATAGTCTATACATATTTCCGTGGTATTCTATCGACAATAAACATAAATTAGGCATACTTGAAAACCTGATGTATCAACATTTTTCAGTAGGAAGTATAAACAAACGATTGACAAGAACTTCCTGTAATAATACGCTTAGACCCATTAATGATTTTTCTAGTTCGTTCTTATTAAACTGAACGTTGTTCTGTTTGTACCCCGCAGAGTTTTGTTATAATAGAACACAAAATAAGCGAGCCAATATTTTTCTATCGTGAGGCAGTTAATAACTTTAAATCCACTAAAAATTAAAAAACTGCGATGGTTTATGTTCCTATCAGTGATCAATGGAGCATTCATGTTATTTTTACCAGACGGTCCAAAATAACACGCACAGCCTACAAACACGAACACAAACCGATATTTTAGTTTTTCTTATTCAGATCAGTTATAAAAGAAAAGAAAAATGGCAGGCGTGTTGTTGATAACCATTGTTGGTGACGTAATTGTTTTCTTCTTTAATGTTATTGTTTTTATCTCTAGAGAGATTTAAGTGCGCTGTCATAGTAAACGTGCTTTCAGCATGACCTGTCCAATGTTTTTTGCGTTCATTTGTGAGGTGATAGTTGGAGATTAAAGATTCCTCCAAAATTCAAGATTCAAGTCAAGGTTGGTGTACTTTTAGCATCCATCTGTATTTTTTATGCATGTTGTTTTGTTGTTGTTGCTGCTGTTGTTGTTGTTGTTGTTGTTGTTGTTGTTGTTGTTGTTGTTGTTGTTGTTCTCGTTGTTGTTGTATTTTTTTGTTGTTGGTATTGTTGGAACGTGGAATATTTGGGCAAAAATCCCATGAGAAAGTAAGGGAAATATTAAGTAACACAAAAAAATCTCAGGGAAAAACTGTAAAGTAAAACTCACTCATGTGATGATGTATCCCAGTTATTTCAAACCCTTGTTATACAAGTCACTGAAAAGTTTCAACTTGGTCTAAATTTGAGATAACACCTTCATCTTATAAACATGTTGATTTGCACATGCGAAGTTATATATCTTTTTTTTTCATTTGATTAAATTCTTACAAGTTTATGAAATAAGGAAATTTATTATTTTTTATTGTTTTTCGGAGGGAAAATAACGCTGATTTTAAGATATTATTCGGGGGGAAAACGTGTAGTCTTAAAAATTAAACTTTTAAAAAGTTGGCTACGAACAATGAAAGGAATAATGAAAGCTAAACTTCCTCTTTATCGAAAATAAAAAGTATTTGAGAATAGGAATTGTAACAATATGAAAGTTGTTAACAGGTTACCCTAATTTACAAGTTAGTTGCGTTTTCGTGAAAATAAAGTTTACGTAGAGAAAAAATTGTGACATCTGTGCACGAGTTGAATCCATGGAGATTTATTAGTTAGTTTTTTAGCACGTGGTTTGGCTTATCTCTTTACAAACTCGATTTCATTCAAAGTCATGACAATGCGCGCTTTTTTAAAATGGTAGTATTGTAATATAAACTCATTCGTAGCTTTTATCAATGGGCTAATAAAGTTTTTTTTATAAAGACTTATTTATTATTATGTTATATTTTCTAGATATATTTGTTATTATTGTGTTTTTTATCAGTGTTTTTCATTACTATGTTTGGAGTATAAATAGCGTATATACATTTTTAGTTTATTTGTTTAAACTTTTAGTTGTTGAAAATGTTTTTAAAAAGTATATTCATTATTAAGTTTGGTTTGTTTGTTTGTTTGTTTGTTTATTTCAATTTGTCTTATATTTGTACATATAAACATAGTTGTTAAAAATGTAAAAGGCTGCGAAAATAACCGAAAAATTTTTTTAGATATTTATTAAATTTCATTCCTTCTTTCGTTCGCTCTTTTAGGGTGGCCTCGAGACGCGATAAAGTTAATTTTGTAGAATTCGAAGTTTTCAGTGGTGAACGATAGACGTGCCAATCTTCCTGCTTTCTGTTTTCATTCCGCGATGAGCGCAAGTGTGGCCAAGGATGGAGCCAACGTCGAGTTAACGGGTCTCCTTACTGTATCCGATAGTAGAAACGGTAATATATCAAGCTCACCGGGATTGCTTGGTAGCAAGGACTCTGGCGTGAAACATGCACGGTTTAATATCGAAAAAGTGACGTCACCGACAAGTAATGATCATCCGCACAACCAAAGCACGATTCACGATATGGACACGATCGGATATGCAACGCACGAAGCTGTACCACTTACGATGTTTTATAGAAACGAGGCGTCTGTTCCCGGGAAGGCAAGGCAACGACCAACCCTAGCCGAACTGCACAAAGGTTTTGACGAACTGGATGAACAAGACGTAAGATTTATGGCACTATGTATTGAAATGTTTGCGTAGCAACAGACATTAATTAAGGTTCTACACAAATTTTAAGTTTTTTTTCGTGAATTTATGCCGATAAAATATTATCATTTAGGGTGAAGACGTCGCTCTTGCTGACACGAGAGAAGAGGAGCCAAACATCAAAGTAAAAGATTCTCAAAAAACAGCTAGTTTGAAATTCGGTTGGGTGAAAGGTGTCTTGGTGCCTTGTTTGCTTAACATATGGGGTGTGATCTTATACTTGAGATTGCCTTGGTTAACTGGACAAGCTGGTATTCTCGTAGTGACTGCGATCATCTTACTCTCTGCACTTGTGACCACGATCACAACTCTCTCTATGTCGGCTATTTGCACAAATGGCGAGGTCAAAGGAGGTACGTTATTTTGTTATTTCGACAAGAGAAAGGTCTGTTTTGTTTTCACAAAACAGCCTCTGCTAAACGCAAAACTGTGTGTCCCGTTTACCTTATAAACAACTGCGTTTTGGTTTTTTTCGTCGTTTAGGAGGATCATATTTCTTGATATCGAGGAGTCTTGGTCCTGAGTTTGGTGGTTCAATTGGTATCATATTCTCGCTTGCAAATGCTGTTGGTGTAGCTCTATATGTGATCGGGTTTGGCGAAACAGTTCAACAGTTAATGGCGCGTTCGAATGTTGTCATGGTGGACAAATTAAACGACATTCGAATTATCGGCGTCGTTGTTATTATTTTCTTATTGATCATTACGCTGATTGGCTTGGATTGGGTGATTCGAACGCAGCTTATTCTATTGCTAATTCTAGTGTTATCTATGATCGACTATGTCATTGGAACGTTCAGTGGATCACTGCTAGAAGACGGAGACGTTCAAAGAGCCCAGGGTTTTACCTCCTATTCTGCACAAACTTTTAGTGACAATTTTTTCCCAGAATTCCGCGGCGAATCTTTCTTTTCTACATTTTCTATATTCTTTCCCGCCGCCACCGGTATATTGGCCGGTGTGAATATATCTGGAGATTTAAAAGACCCTCAGTCCGCTATACCGAAAGGCACGTTCACAGCAATTGGCTTGACTACAGTGGTGTACATTGTTCTAGCTTGGATGATTGGTGCTTCTACGGAAAAGGACGCATTGGGCGTAATAGCAACCGTTGTCACAACAATGGCTTCCAACTCCAGCTCATCTATTTCAACACCTTCCCCTAACGCTACGACCACCCCAGCAACTGATGGCGGTCTGTCTTGCATACCTAATTGTGAATATGGACTTTTAAATGACTACCAGTCCATGGAACGATTTTCGTTAGCCGGACCACTTGTTCTGGCTGGTATATTCGCAGCTACACTTTCGTCTGCGTTAGCCAGTTTAGTTGGCTCCCCTAAAACGCTTCAAGCAGTTTGTCGTGATGGTGTGTTCAAAGGCTTAGAGTTTTTCGGTAAAGGAACCGGAGTCAGCCAGGAACCAAGGCGTGCATACGTACTAACTTTCTTCATTAGCACTGGTTTTATTTTAATCGGCCAACTAGACCTGATAGCCCCGATTATATCGAATTTTTTTCTAATGTCCTACGCGTTGATCAACTACTCGGTATTCGCTGCTTCACTGGGAAGATCACCTGGGTGGAGGCCATCATTTAAGTACTACAACATGTGGCTCTCCTTGCTCGGTTGCGTCGTGTGCGTTGGGATAATGTTTTTAATCAATTGGTGGGCTGCACTTGTTACTATCGTGATTGTAATGACACTTTACAAGTACGTGGACTACAAAAAGCCGGAGGTAATTCATCGTCTGTTTTTTTTTCGTATTCTGTTCTTCTATTTTTTCATATTTTTGTTTTGGTTTGCACTTCATCGTAGAAGGTCTTTGCGTTTACCTCAGGGTTATATGTCAATTTCGTTTGAAATGGGGTCGTGAAGTGCGGTGTAGCTAGACAGAAACAATTTGTTAAGAAAGATTCGCTACGTGTTCGTGTAGTGAATGCGCGTGTTCACATAGATTTTTCCTTGCTTTGTAAATAGAATTAGTAAAGATTAAGTTTAAGATCCAGTACTTATTATTTTTTAAGCATCGTGCGAGTCAAATCACACACGAAAAAAAATTTCATTATGTTCCGCTTCAATTAAATGCGACATTAACACCTAATTTTTATAATAATTTCTGAAGCATACTGGGGGTTAAAATTTGCCGACTTTTCAGCGTTTTTAGTTAGCTTCAGGATATTAAAAATATATTCATAGAGCGTCGTGTATGTTGTCATCGGTTGACTCATCAGTTTACAGGTGGTTAGAAAAAAATTGAAAATAGCCTTTTATGCTTCTACCAAGTAATTTTACACATCTAAAACGTTTGAAACCGTTTGTTTAACCCCAAAGTTTGCGTCTTGCCATGTTAGCCTTTTTTTCCATCATCTGCTTTTAGATTAACTGGGGTTCATCTGGACAGGCACACGCATACATCAAAGCGTTAAAGTTCGCTCATTCGTTAAACAAAACAGACCAGCACGTGAAAAACTTTCGTCCACAATGCCTGGTACTTGTCGACGCGCCATCGAATCGACAGAATTTGATTTACTTTGTGTCTTATTTAACCAAACATGTCGGATTGATGATATGTGGACAGGTTATCGTTAAAGCAGAAGGGATGGGCGAGATAAATTGCCTGCCACAAGAGAAGTGGTTGAGACTTAAAAAGATAAAAGCCTTTATGGCCGTCACAGCAGGTAAAACAGCGTTCGTTCGTTCGTTCGTTCGTTCGTTCGTTCGTTCGTTCGTTCGTTCGTTCGTTCGTTCGTTCGTTCGTTCGTTCGTTCGTTCGTTCGTTCGTTCGTTCGTTCGTTCGTTCGTTCGTTCGTTCGTTCGTTCGTTCGTTCGTTCGTTCGTTCGTTCGTTCGTTCGTTCGTTCGTTCGTTCGTTCGTTCGTTCGTTCGTTCGTTCGTTCGTTCGTTCGTTCGTTCGTTCGTTCGTTCGTTCGTTCGTTCGTTCGTTCGTTCGTTCGTTCGTTCGTTCGTTCGTTCGTTCGTTCGTTCGTTCGTTCGTTTTTTAGGAAATTTGTTTTTTTACTTAGCGAGTAAGGTGTCACAGATTTTCTGCATTTATGCAATTGTAATCCGTGAAATCGTAAAATCTCTCTTCCAGCGAAAGTTTCTGACAGAGCACACAGGGAGTAACAAAAGCTGCATTGTCAAAATAATATTCTTACACCGAAAACAATAACACTCTTTCTTAATTTTCAGCGCCCACCGTTCGCCTGGGTGCCCAGGCATTAATGCAATGTACAGGATTGGGGAAATTGAGACCAAACATCATTGTTCTTGGTTTTAAACACAGCTGGCAAACTGACTTGAAGGAGAAAGTGGAAGATTACATCAACATCATCCACGATTCTTTCGAAGCAAAGTATAATGTTGCCATCTTGCGCATGCCCAGTGGTAACTTTGTTTTTTTCTAAATGTTTTGATGCCTCTACGAAATAAGAAAGGAAAATAGAAAAGGAATTTTATTATTTAACAATACGAATTATTGTCTCTGCATCGACCTTAAACCACTTTAATTTAATTGCGATACATTGCTCTTCTTCCAGGTGTTGTTATAGATGAAGGTTCCGATGGAGAGTATGACGAAGAGCTTGATAGAGAGCTTGAAGGTGCTTTTCAGAGCGAAGCAAGTTTGCGTGCTATGGAAGAAGACTCGGCCGACTTTTTGACTCTTCCTGATGATGTTAGAACTCAAAATGGCAGCAACACTGTGACGCCTACATTAAATCGATCAGGTAGTGCAAAACGAAGAAAAAACCCTGAACAAAAAAATGAAACGATTCTCTCCATGGAGGAGAACGTTAAGGGTTATATCGATGTATGGTGGATGTTTGATGATGGCGGTAAGTATTAATATTTGCTCAGAACTTTTATATTGATTTATTTTTTAACGGAAAAGTTCCTTCGCGTAGTGGATACCTAATTTTGTTAACACCTTGCAAGTTCAAATCATACTACACGCGTTAACTAAATTAATCTGATACAGTTAAGCCTGTGGTGGACATAGTGGACGCACGAATAAAAAAATGGCCGCCATGCAAATGTATCCGCCATATACCAGGTTTTTTCGAATTCGATTACAGTTAACAAAAATTGGAAGAGTATGCCATGTATATAAAAATGGTGGGAAAAGACGTGCTTTGTATGTAACAAGCTTCGGTTTTTGTAGGTTTGACCATTTTTTGTTTTTGTAAGTTTGACCATTTTTTTCTTTTCGTAGGTTTGACCATGTTACTGCCATACTTACTGTCTCGAAATAAAAAATGGAAAGGATGTTCCTTGCGTGTTTTAACCCCGGCAGCCGATAAAAAGTTGAAATCGAACCAAGTGCGCATGGCAAGTCTGTTGAAGAAATTCCGTATCGCATTTTCGGGTATCGTCGAAGTCGAAGGTGTAAACGCCAGACCCGCTCAACAGAATATCGACAGGTTTCGTAATTTACCGTGGCTTAAGAATGAACTCGATGCTGATGAACCATTGGATAAAAAAACGCTGCGTCAGATACGCTTAGGTGAATTGATGAGAGAATATTCGCAGGAAGCGAAACTTGTTGTCATGACGATGCCGGTACCGAGAAAAAGTGTCGTGTCTAATTTTATGTATATGAGTTGGTTAGACGTGATATCAGAAGGCTTAGATGCACCGATATTTTTAGTACGTGGTAATCAGACTAGTGTACTAACGTTTTATTCGTAAACACTCGTGCTTGTTCTGTTCAGTGATAGAATGTAGTTTATGTATTCATTTTGTAATGCATCATACCGAAATTGATTGCTTATCAGTGGGTCGTTTTGGTTTTTTTTCGTATATATTTAGTAAAATCAAACTGATGGCTGTTTAACTGTGCGAAGACGTAAGGCATGGTTTTTTTATTCTTCACTAAAATGCGTATTGCGACTTTTATTGTGTTATTTGTCAACGTTTTCAATTTCATAAGGAAATGAGAAAAGAAGAGAGGGAAGGGAGGAAATAGAAATATGAAGCTAGTTAAACTTTCTTATCTCAACTATTTAAAAATGCAAAAACAATCGTTTATTTATCTGTATGTTATGTTATATATATATAAAAACATATTTATTGACTACCTTGTATATTGAGAAATAATATATGACTTCAGCTGGTACATATTCACGTGTTCTTTGAGATCAAGTTTGATTAAAATAATATTTAATAATAATAATAATAATGAATGATGATGATGATGATGATGATACCGACGATGACGATATGAGGATGACGACGATGACGACGACGATATGAGGATGACGACGATGACGACGCCGATATGAGGATGACGACGATAAAGGCTGTAAATAAAGTCAATTTTCGAGTTTATCATTTAACCC